>JANIJG010013755.1:82379-93704 GCA_024611175.1 Megaceryle torquata
CTGACAGGTCAGTAGTTTCCAGGGTACTCCTTTCTACCCTTTTTAAAGATACGTGTAACATGTCCCTTCTTCCAATCACTAGGGACTTCACCTGACTGCCATGAATTTTCAAATATTGTTGAGAGTGGCTTGGTGACTACGTCTGCCAGTTCACTCAGGACTCTGGGATGTATCTCATGGGGTCCCCATAGACTTAGGTATGTTCAGTTTCCTTAGGAGGTCATGAACCTGATTTTCACATACAGTGGGAGTGACTTCACCACCTTGATTCCTGCCTTGTAGTTTTTTTACTTGGGAGTTGTTAGGAGAGAGGTTACTAGTGAAGACTGAGGAAAAAAAGTCATTGAGAACCTCAGCCTTCTCTTCATCTGTTGTCACTAGCTCCCTTTTCTTGTTCTTTGGGGGGTGGGGGGTATGTTTTCTTTAACCTTCCTTTTTTCATTAATGTACGTGTAGAAGCCTTTCTTGTTATTTTTTTGCCTCCCTTGCCAAGTTCAGCTCCAACCATGCCTTGTCCTTCCTGACCTCATGCCTACACCAATGGGCAGCATCTCTGTACATTCCCAGGATACCCGTCCCTGTTTACACTGCCTGTGCAGCTCATTCTTACATATCATCAACAAACTTACTGAGGGTACACTCTATCCCCCCCATCTAGGTCATTGATGAAGATGTTGAATAAGACTGGACCCAGAACTGACCCCTTGAGTACATCAATATTTACAGGTCACCAGCTGGACTCTGCACCACTGATCACAACCCTAAATACTTAGATAAATACCAGACTCCATACTACTTGTTAATTGCTGTTTCAGCTTCATCCAGTACTGTAAAATCCCTATCCATCTGCCAGCTGTGACAAGTTCTGCTTGATCAAGTGTTCATTGTCATCCTGTTAAATGTCTCCCTATGTCCACTTCCTATTTTGCATTAATACTATTGATTTTAGGCCTGATCCTTTTGATATTCCAGCCTTAGGGTCAGGTTTTCATGTCTTTTCCATGAAAGAAGCAAGGCATCTCAGCTCAACTGCACAGATGCATTAACATTTTTCTAGTGCAGTGGGTGGGTACACTGGAAAAGTTGAAGACTTGAGGCATATATTTAAAGATACAGAAGTTGTGACAACTGTCTCCAAAATAAGGACACAATGGCATTGGAAGATGATGATGATCTACAAATCATCCAGATTAAACATTTGTCTCATCCAAGATGTTTATGTGATTAGGACTTGTTGAAGAAATGTGATCTGGGAACCCATAGGCTTAAGTTTCCTTACTAACTTAAACACTTACCACTCTGAGCTGAAGATCATCAAAGTCTCTTGACAACATCTTAAGGAAAGCAACAAAGACATAGACATACTGGAGCAAGTCCAATAAAGGGCCAGTTAGATAGTTAAGGTCTTGGAGCATCTGACATGCAAGGGGAGGATGAAGAGAGCTGGGACTCGTCAGTCCCAAGTAGAGAAGACTTAGGAGTCCCTTACCAGTATATGTAAGTACATGATACAAGGGAGTAAAGAGGACCCAGTGACAGGACAAGGGGCAATGGGCACAAGCTGAAATACAGAAAGATCCATTTAAACAAACCAAACAAAAATAAAACAAAACTGTTACTGTGAGGGTACCCAGAGAAACTGTGGGGTCTCAATCCTTTGAATAATTCAAACCTCAAAAGCAGAGTTTTAACTAGGTGATCTCCAGAGGTCCGTTCAGATCAGCACTCAGTGCCTCTATGATTTTTTGAAAACTAATTTGGAAGACAGAGGGAAACAGACTAAAATGCATGCTAAATAAACCAAGAATGCTATCCTAAAATCTTTATTTGACGTAAGTTTCTTTTTAGATGAGAGATACCTGTATTAGGTAAGGGATCTTTGATCTTTCACATGTGAAATGCTGTTTTGTGGAAAACCGTTCATTACATAGAAGAAACAGGAAGAGCTGAGGACAAGCCATGGATCATACCCAATGAAGAACAGGACTCATCAAAAAACCTGCAGCTAGAAGTCAGTTTGACAGAATTTCTGAGGCTGGAATAGACCTCCAAGATCATCAAGTCCAGCCTATGACCAAACACCATGACATCAGCTAGTCCATGCCACTAAGTGCATCATCCAATCTTTCCTTAAACACCTTGAGGGATGGTGACTCCACCACCTCCCTGGGCAGTCCATTCCAGTGTCTAATCACCCTTTCCATGAGGATGTGCTTCCTAAGATCCAACCTGAACCTCTCCTGGTGCAGCTTCAGGCCATGCCCTCTCGTCCTGTCACAAGTTGCTTGGGAGAAGAGCTCAACCCCCACCTGACTACAGCTTCCCTTCAGGTAGTTGTAGGGAGTGATGAGGTCCCCCCTGAGTCTCCTCTTCTCCAAGCTGAACAACCCCAGCTCCCTCAGCCTCTCCTCCTCAGACTTTCCCTCCAGTCCCTTCACCAGCCTCATCGCTCTCCTCTGGACCCACTCCAGCACCTCAATATCCTTCTTGAAGTGAGGGGCCCAGAACTGCACACAGTACTCGAGGTGAGGCCTCACCAGTGCCGAGTACAGGGGCAGAATTACATCCCTAGTCCTGCTGGCCACACTGTTCCTGATACAGGCCAAGAGGGCGTTGGCCTTCCATGCCACCTGGGCACACTGCTGGCTCATGTTCAGCCAGTAATCAACCAGTACTCCCAGGTCCGTCTCTGCCAGGCTGCTCTCCAGCCACTCATCCTCCAGCCTGTAGCACTGCAGGGGGTTACTGTGGCCAAAGTGTAGGATCTGTGGCGCAGCAGAGAGGGACCTGGGAGTGCTGGCTGACAGCTGGCTGAACATGAGCCAGCAGTGTGCCCAGGTGGCACAGAAGGCAAATGGCATCCTGGCCTGTATCAGGAATAGTGTGGCCAGCAGGACTAGGGATGTAATTCTGCCCCTGGACTCGGGCCTGGTGAGGCCTCACCTCAATACTGGGTGCAGTTCTGGGCCCCTCACTTCCAGAAGGATATTGAGGTGCTGAAGCGGGTCCAGAGGAGAGTGACGAGGCTGGTGAAGGGACTGGAGGGAAAGTCTGAGGAGGAGAGGCTGAGGGAGCTGGGGTTGTTCAGCTTGGAGGAGACTCAGGGGGGACCTCATCACTCCCTACAACTACCTGAAGGGAAGTTGTAGTCAGGTGGGGTTCGGGCTCTTCTCCCAGGCAGCTTGTGACAGGACGAGAGGGCATGGCCTGAAGCTGCACCAGGGGAGGTTTAGGCTGGATCTTAGGAAGCACTTCCTCACAGAAAGGGTGATGTAATACTGGAATGGACTGCCCAGAGAGGTGGTGGAGTCACCATCCCTCGAGGTGTTTAAGGAAAGATTGGATGCTGCACTTAGTGGCATGATTTAGCTGATGTCATGGTGTTAGGTCATAGGCTGGACTTGACGATCTTAGAGGTCTTTTCCAGCCTCAATAATTCCGTGATTCTGTGATCCTATGCTTGGTCTTGCTAAACCTCATAGTATTGGCCTCAGCCCATCAACTCAGCCCCATGAGGGCCAAACCCTTTGTGCTTCCCTACCCTTGCTGAGGGGTAGATAATAGCATACCAGTGGACTCTGTCTTTCCAGGTTGCACCCTGTCCTGCTGGTGTGGCTCAGCAGTATCAGTGGAGTTATGCTACCCCTGCAGCTGGCCTGATGTGTTGATTTTCCAAGGCTCAGTATGTATGAGTTAATTCTGAAAGGCCAGGCCCTCAAGAGAGTGAAATACAAGTAAGATCTGCAGCTGTTAATCACAGCGTAGATAGTATTATGAATCAGCTGAAGTTTGCACCATTTATTTCTAAGGATTGTCAGCTGCTGCCAGTGAGAAACAGTGAAGACTCCTGCCCATCACCATCTATATAGATACTATGGATTTGGGTTACTGCTGGGATGCAGGATCTCAAATCTATCATGACTGAACCAAAGTAAACACTCACAAAATGCATATAGGAAAAATTTAGTTGCTTTTTTGCCTTTTACAGTTAGACATACGTGATGTCTATATTTTCCATTTTACTCTAAAAATAGAATTAGAAGACAAATTTTCACATCCTTTATTAACTCCATAAGCTAGATTTACATTAGTGTGAATATGCCAGAACCATATGGAATTATAATTCTACACCAAATTAAACAAAGACATTAATGGTTAGATTGTAATAGTAAATATATAGCAATCATAGAGAAGAAAATAGATTCAAAACCTGAGCTTTAGTCTCAGGCTCACAATCATAATTTTCTTCACCTTAGTTTTATTCCACTCAGCTTTAAGATAATGGAAGTGTTGAAATGCAAAGATTAGAGTTAAATCCTGACTTTGCAATAACTCACAGCATCCGGTCCCCCTGTTCCTTCCTGGATTGATCTCTTCATCATTCTCCAAGCATCATGCAGGGACACTGCTATTTGACTACATGACCCATTTATCATCTCCACACTTCAGCATGCTCATTTTTCTTAATTTAACCAGTGAATGAAGTAGCCCTAAGTCACAATATGTAAATGAGGGAAAGTGCTTAATGGAATCTAAGAAAAATGTTAGACTCCTCCCTGGGAAAACAAAATAATTTTCATTATTTCCAGTCTCAAGTTGATCACATACTTTCTCACACTGAGCAAATCTCCCTTATTGGGTTTACAGTTTCCACATTGTGCAACCAAGTTTTCTCTGACTCATCTGCACAAATCAGTCATTTTTGGATTTAGATCCCATTTTTGCAGATGAAATTGCAGGGAAGAAACATCTAAGTACTAGAAATAGTCATCTCAGCCTTTTGCTGGTCAATTAATCCCCGCAGGTGGTCAGGCTAGTTCTGCCCGCAGTAGATATGTTACGCACATTCGCAGTTCTGTGAGTTTCTCCACATATATTCTTCTCTCTGTTCCCACCAAGCCCTGCAGCAGGGTGTTCCCCAGCATTGTGTAAGGACCCACCACTGTCTGCTTTGGACCTGCCTCCCATCAAATTTGCCTGGCGACTCCTAGCACCTGTATGCATCATGGTCTCTGCTGCACTAAAGGCTCCTAAACTAGCCACTCATTCTTAGCGCAGAAGCTCTTTGCACATGCTTGATGATCCTTGCTACCCTCCTGTGCATCCTTTCTCATCCCAGTATGGCCTTTCTTAAGAGGGGCAGCAGGAGTGCATGCAGTATTCAAACAAGCACACACCAGGATTTTATACTAGGTAGTAGTGATAGTGGTTTGGTCCTTCCTTATTCCTGGGCACAGAGCTGATATTTCCATAGCACTCTTTCCCCCAGACTCCATTCCTAGATGCTCACAGGTGACTCAGAGCCCAGCACTGCAAATTTAAAGTTCAGAACTTTTTTTTCACTTTACAGTGTTGAAATTCATCTGCCATTCTTATCTTCAGCTTAATTTCTTTATACAAAGTATGAATGAGTTCCTGCATCTTAGGTTGCAGCAGTATTCACCATCATGATGCTCATAAACATCTTTAGAAACAGGCTGGTAGTAATGCATTCATAGTACTATAATTAATCCCTTTTACTGCCTAACATCAAATGCAAAGAAGTATACTACTTTCAAAGCCAGAATTTAAAAGAAACCTCACCAATGACCATTTGAGAACTGTTGAAGAAAAGCAAATAATTAAAAACAATCGATGCCATCCCAGCTTTTTGCCTGTGAGCAAAGCAAATTATCCACAGCACACCATTGTCTTATGCTTTGAAAATGCCAGCACAGGAAAAAAATAACTCTAGAATTCTCAGGCTCATTAGATCATGTTGAAAAAAGGGTATAATTGTGTTACTATCTTTGAAATATTTTTCACATCTTTCTCTTTCATATGAATTTTTAAAATTTATATGTTAAAAGTCATCATTTTTCAAATTTTGGAATCTTTCTGTTACCTTTATATCCAGCAAGAGGGAAAAGAATAATACATTTTAAACTGCAAATGACAGTTTTTTCCTCTACAGAAAATCACTAATAGTTATGTCAAAACTACACATTCAAAAAATTCTCATTAGGCATCATGGAATGAAGGTGTAGAAGAATTGAAAGCAATTTAGGTCACTCATGAGCAAAAATAGGCCAAAGTCATTGCTCACAAAATGTGCACAATGTGATGGATGGAGTAAAGATCAAGACTAGGAGTTTTTCAAAGCAAAATATCACATATACCTCAACAGAAGGACAAAGTTCACTGTGTGAGGAAATTGGAGCTCCCTTTTGCTAAGTAAAATGGAGAAGATGCATCAAAATAATGAACTGCAAAAGTGTTTCATAGTCTATCGACTTTGGAGATAAATGTGGGATATTACCTCTTTCTCACAAAGATGTATGTGCAACCAAGAAACTGGCTTCTGTGCTATTATAACCAAATGATAGATAAATAACAATCAACAGAGATGAACATGCCACTTACAGATCAAGACTTTCAAAGACAGCACAAATATTTTCCTTGAAACAGGAGAAAAAATGAGCATAAAATTTTACTTCAAACAAGTAAACCTGCTCTCGAAATCTTACCTTGCTGGGTTCAAACCCACGCCTAAAGCACAGTGAGCAGGATGGGGAACTGTGCCAGGAACACACTGAACTCAGGTTTTGCCCAGCTTGCCCCTCACAAGCCCAGACAACAGGCCTGCAGCATCATGGCTGCTGTCAAGAAGAAGGGGCACACCATGCCCCAAGATGGGAAGGTGTTTATAAAAAAAGCAGGAGCGAATCTGTCCAAACAAAGGTTTGCAGCAGGAATGCCTCAGAGGGAAAAACAGAACAGCACCATGGTCACAACATGAGACCTGAAGCTGGGGGGCAGAGAAGCACAGCAAAGGGAGTGCTGGCCATTAGGAAAGCCTGGCATGATAATGGAGGCACATCAAGAAACCCCAAAGTTCGACTGTGCAATAAGTCAGACTGGGAAGAGAAAAGATTGAGATGAAAGGGGAAGGGATGGGCCTACAAGCATGCCTGCCTGAATCTACACACATAATGAGAATTTATTAAAGCCTGGGAAACATTTCTGGAGAAAGATATCACATCTGCCCCTCTTTCCTTATCTCCAGATAAAGTTTTCTTAGCCAGGTTTGGTTGGCTTATTTAAACCTTCTTTTCTTTTCTTTTCTTTTCTTTTCTTTTCTTTTCTTTTCTTTTCTTTTCTTTTCTTTTCTTTTCTTTTCTTTTATTTTCTTTTCTTTTCTTTTCTTTTCTTTTCTTTTCTTTTCGACTGAGGCACTAAGTTCCAAGAGGTGTTAATTTAGAGTAACTGAGGAAAATCCTGAAGGGGGAACAAAAGCATCCCAACTTTTCCCAGGATGGACAGGCAATAGTCAGAGAAGCATCACTTGGTCACAATGGGGGAGGAAAAGCTACTGGGCCTCTTGTGGGCAACCACGGAAGGATGGGAGCAGCAGTTCAAGAGAGCAAGTAATGGCATGTGCAACAAACACTGATGAAACATGGCTGAACATGGCCCCTAGTTAGGGCCAGATTCTTGCCCTTCTTTCCTAAAGTCAGCAAAGTTTAGACAGGGTTACAACAAAGCCAAGTGGGGCTGAGAAATTGAGTTCAGTGTCATCCAGTTTTAACCATCCCAAATGCCTGCAAAGTGTACACAAGGTTAAACAAAATTTACCGTAACTCATATCTTTAAGTGATTCCAAACTTGGCCGCCCACACAGGAAACAGCTTGGAGCAGGTGGTCAGTGAAGCCTGCAGATCACGGCTGGCTCCACTCAGGGTACTTGTGGGTTACTGACTCACTGCCGAATTATGAGCCCAAACAAAAGGCTTTAAGATAAAGTCAAGAAATTGAAGAAGACAAGGTGAAGGAAATAATGATACCAGCCTGCGCCCTAAATGCATGTGGTGGATGAGAAGTTGGTAATAAGCAAATTAAAGCAAGGGTCTGTTGTGTTGGGTTGCTCCTCCTACTTGCCAGAGCACCTGAAGGAGAAATCATGGGAGTGTGACAAGAAATGGCAGGTGGGAGAAAAGCTGCTCTCAATGCATCATGCTGCTTCTAGCCTGCTAGTAAAAAAAAAAAAAAAAAAACCAACCACCCTGTATTTTAGAGGATATTCCAACCATCTCATTGGGCTGAAAATGTTTACTTGAACATATTAAAAACATTTAATTTCTTACCAAATAATTACTCCTAGATTCAAGTGTTGTGAATAGTGACAGAAAATATTCCTAATAATATTTAATTTTTTATTTTCTCTGCCACTTTTCAGACATAAAAAGCTCACAACCATGGGAGGAAATCCTACCAAACTGGAAAAAGTTTGCTGCTCATTTATCAGCCATGTCACATGCTGAAGTTTTATGTATTATTTTCAAGGTACTCAATATTATTAAATCAGATGCTTTTAATTCAGATACCATTAAAAATTACAGACATGAGGGTAAAGGAGAAAAATTTGGTTCTAGATAACAGTATGGCTTTAACCTCTCCTGTGCTCTGTTTTCCCTGTGAGTGCTGTGCCGTGAGTGACTTTAAGCAGCTCACTGTGCAGTGACAACATTTTTGCATAGTGACTCCTAGCCCTGAACTTTTCATGCTCCCCTCCACATCTATAAAATGCACTGTATGATGTCAGAATCTGGTGGCTTATCTTGCAGCTGAAGGGACTCCACTCAGGTATGTACTCTTAGGCTGGTTCATGACCCTCTCTGGAAGGGAGAAAGAGCAAGCAAGCTTGCAGGGAGAAGAAGCAGAGGAGAAAATGAACACAGCAACATTATGTATTTATTTACTTCGCTATTTCTCCTAGACACCCCTATGTGATAGAGTTTATTGTGTCATTTAAGGCCCTCCCATTTTCTTTCCTGACTGCAAGGGCTGCCCTTGAAGTCTGTTGCCAAAGGGGCCGAGAAGGCATGGTCAGCTCCAGCTCCTGACTGGCAGTGACATTAATTCACTTTCTGTGTACTCTATTGGCGGGTCTCCTTCCTCTCACCATCCCTCCTGGTGGTTTCTCAAAAACATTCATTTTATGACCTCCTGTTTATTTGGTGCCTAACCCCCTGCACCAACAGTGCTTTTAATTTCTGTTGAAAAAGAGGAAAAAACAGTTACATTTCCTAAAAGAGGAGATTTCATTCAGAGAGCACAGATCACATCATGAGTTTGCATGTTGTAAACTAGGTCTGTCTAGATGACTCACAGCAGTTGCCAGCAGACATACCTGTGCAAACACACACCCTGAAGTATTATAAATTAGTCTAGTTGTCTAATGCACTCACTGAGTGCCTAATACTGCTGGTAAAATATGTGCTGGCATTGCTAGCAGAGGAGGATGTTGTAAGGTCTGATCTGAAGCCAGTTTAACTCAATGAGCTTTAGATCTGGGTTCAGATGGTGAGGAACGCTCCAAAATAGCTCTCATACAGCAGAGGACATCAAACCACTGGGGCAATTCTTTTCATGCTTCAAGTGGGGGTTTAAATACCTGGCAATACTCAGAGTTTGTATGGTTAGCTAACGATGCTTAGAGCCAGTACCATCCTTCACAGATTCCCTGATTTTATGTTATAATTCTGGGCCAGGGTGTGTACCATAAACATCTGCCAGTGTAGCAACATAGTTTAGAGGTGTGAACTCTTATATGCATTTTTATACCAGGATGCTGTGTGAGCTGAGGCATATCACAAAAACAACTGCATCTATGTTAGGAGCTTTTGCTAGTATTAAAGTTTTCTGAAGAATTACTCCCCTCTACCATAAAGGTTCTGTGGCAGATCATTTATTAAAACTAAAAATGTAGGAAGCCTAGTGCTGATCTGTACTATGGACTCCTTTCTGCCCTGTGTTATGTGGGTGAACAAAACAGGGCAAGAGCAGTATATTTCCAAATATTGATGTTCTGTGGTTCAGCTTCCTTCAGCTGGGCAATGTGTTTTAAGTCACAAAGATAGAATAATGCAATTCTTCAAAAATCTCTTTTCTAATTTATTTGTGTATGCTACAATACAAGAGAATTTCAAATGTCCTTTCTAAACTCCCCAATCACAAACTGTAAAATACCCATCCATGCAATGCTTTCCAAGAACATTTCACATAACATGTTCTCAAGAAACTACTCAAAATTCTGTGTGCATCAGGAATTCAGTGGCCTTTTACATCTTATTGGAAATTAACTTGTTTGGGTTTTAGTTTCACTATGTTAAAAACCAGCTCTGTGGCTGTGCTCTTTGCTGCAAGTAGCTAGCAGAGCTAGGAAATGGGGAGCAGAAAGATTTTGGGAAGAGAGACTTCCACCCACAGTTATGCCATTTTTCAAGGCATCCATCTGATTCTGTTTACCTGCCTGTGTTCCCTTAAGTTAGTGGAAATAGCTGTATCTCTTAGAGAGGCAGGCTTGGTTGTGGCTACACGCTGGATGTAAGCAGCCGGAGCAGCCCATAGAGGTTCGAATCAGCTTTCAAGCTTGTGCAGTGGATCAATTTTGCCACAACAGTGTGAGGCTTGAGGATTAACTTCTTGACACTTCTGAAGTGCATTTCTGAGTCCCAAGGAGTTGTGCATTGCCTGATAGGGCCAGCCCAACCCTGATACCCAGATGAATGCTTTAATTGTGCAGAAGCTTCCCTTCATTCCACTGTAGCAGCTGTGATAAGGCTCCTCTTGCCTAATTTGTTCCTCTAACAGGGAGACGTGTGGTTATCCCTCCTAGCTTTGGCAGCTCTTCTGCAACCTCTTTCCAGAGGTAGGCACTTCCATCCCTTCACTGTCCAGGGAGCTGAGGTAATTAGCTGGGACTACAAGTCTTGCTTTATACATCTGAAGTTAAGTGAAATTAAACCTTCACTGAGTGAATTCTGAGACTGTGCTGCTGTAAGTGGTTCCAGCATTAGGACCTTCAGCTTTTACTATATCTTTATTTCACTGCAATATCCAGATTGGAAACACATTGCAAGGATTGTTTGGGGCATATGTTGGTGTCAGATCTGTTCTGTGAGTTTCTGAAATTTGGTATTCCCATGTTTGTAAGGCAAGACAGCAGTTTCTGCATTAAGTTTTGGCTTTGATATTTTGATGCTGTCTCTGAAGCAGATGGGTATTCAGCTCCATATGTCATCAAGAGCTTTGTTTTGTAAACACCAGGAAAAAGAAAAGCAGCAGCAACTTTTGTCAAATTTTAGCCTGGTTCATTGGCCATCACTAAAAAGTGGATAGACAAGTTTTGTGCATGTGTCTGAACACAGAAACTAGAGCAATATAGCTTCCAAGTATATCTGCAGTGTAAATGAGTCAAAACATTGATCTGATTTTTTTTATTGAAAAAAAAAAATTATTTTAAAATAATAAAATCTGCTGGGGTTTTTATTTTATTTTTGCCAT
>JANIJG010013756.1:0-77385 GCA_024611175.1 Megaceryle torquata
CTTCTTTTGATGCAGCCCAGGATGCGATTGGCCTTCTGGGCTGCAAGCACACCCTGGCTGCTCATGTCCAGCTTCTCGTCTACCAGCACCCCCAGTCCTTTTCCGCAGGGCTGCTCCCTATTGCCTCTTCCCCAGCCTGGATTGATAGTGGGGATTGTTCCTGCCCAGGTGCAGGACCCTGCACTTGGCTCTTGTTGAACCTCATGAAGTTCACCTAGGCCCACCTCTCCAGCTTGTCTAGGTCCTTCTACATGACATCCCGTCCCTCTGGTGTACTGACAGCACCCCTCAGCTTGGTGTCACCTGCAAACTTGCTGATGGTACACTCGATTCTGCTGTCTATGTCATTAATAAAAATGTTAAACAAGACAGGCCCCAGTACAGCCCCCTGAGGCCTAACCTTTGCTTCAGATCCACTAAAGATTAAAGCTCAGTTTTTCCAGAAAGACAAGCTCAAGAAGATAACAGCCTGCTTCTCACTGATTTGAGAAGCTTAAACAAGCTTTTCTTGAAATACATAACATTTAAATATCGCACGTTGAACCACCGACCTTCCCTGTGCTCTGCAACAAACTCCAGCTCTTAGAAATCAAGTCTTACTCTTCAGAGAAGGGTAACAGAAGTTAACTGGGACCTTCACTAAACTTCAGTGCTGCTGATTTTCACAGTTCAGTACTTAAATATGCAAAAGCATAAGATCTAGCCAGTAATCCTTTAAATGTGGAACAAGATGACCACCTGCTAACCAAAAGCTGTGATCCTTCTTCCCTCTTAGCCATGTAAGTGTAGGAGAGGGGTTCAATGGCAGTGCTGACCTGCTTCTCCCAGTTTAAGAGAAGCAAAAGGAGAAAAATAATCCTTTTTTATCTTGCATCTGATAAACTGAAGAGCTGAGTTTGAGGACAGGGAAGAAAAATCTCCCCAGCACAACCCACACCAGTTCTGCACCTTTCTGAGAAGGCAGCCTGTGGTCCTCTATTTGCTACATGCACCCAGGAAACTTTCTGAACAGAGCAGTTTCAGAATATACTTGTGTAGTAAGAGCCATGGAAAAAAAAAAAGGTAAGTCTCAAATTACCACTAAGAGAAGTCGATGAGCAAGAAAAGCTGCATTGTGTCATTCCCACGTGGTGAGCTTGAGGAACATGGATACTCAGAGACCCCCGGGGCAGGGGGAAGGAGGACAGAAGCCCAGACCAGCACCGTGTTCTAGTCGAGGCATTTTAGGAGAAGTGGACAGCAAGAAGGATGTTCCACTGATTAGCGAGGGAGAAGGACTCCTCTTACATCTCCTAGTTGAAGGATTAAAACCAGACTTTACAGAAAGTACGTGTGCCTCTGGGCTCACAGAAGCTCTTGCTGTTTAGCAGCTTCAGTGGGAATATACTGCCTTCCTTTGCAGTTCTCTAAAAAGCTCTCCAAACTCCTTCGCGCGCTCGCACTCACATTCTAGAGTACGAACACCACCTCCCAGGAAAAGCCGAGGGGAGGAAAAAAGTAACAGCTATAAGAAAACCTGAGCAGAAAAAGCACTACTTTCCATTCAACCACACCCACAACAGACACAAATCACAATGCACTAGTATTGTGAACTCTACAGAGAAATTCAAAGGTATGTCATCACATCACCACCAGATGATGATGTCATCAACACCACTGGGTTTCAAAGTGTGTCTTCTCATCTGCCAGATTCTTCATTCACTGACACAAGCAGTGACAGCCATCCCTTTTTAAATCTCTCTGTATAAAACTAGGTCAAATCCATGCAGCACCTGAGCAACCCACCACCACTACCCAGGTTCAAGGAGGCACAAAGCATCAGTGGTTTAGCTTCAGAAATAAAACCGTCATCATACCAGTTCCCAGCAATGCTTATCTAGTCATAGCTGTGTCATGCATCAGTGTCATGCATCACCATCTAGTGAAGATCACACTGCCTCGGTGCAGTTACTGTCAGCCCCCCAGCTCAAGTCACAACCTCTTTCTGCTGTGTATAAGAGATAGACTTGAGCTAGTCTCATATCATCACATCCTAAAAAAACCCCCAGAATTCCCACCACTGGATTTTAAAAAGCAAGGTAAGAATCCTAATTGAGTGCTGTGGATGAAACTCAAGGTTTTGTGAGAACTACCTGTAGGGATTATTTTAATCACCAGCAATTGCTTGACCTTCCTTTCCTTTGCTCCCATGCAAATGCAAGTCCGAAGTCAACCACACAACTGCCTTTATTTGCAGAGCAATAGCAGCAGATGTTTCTGCTCTTCTTTTAAGGCAAGAGTAGCAGCACTCCTGATGAAAAGTATGGACCAGGCATATCTCAGACACTACCTATGGATAATCTTCAGGCACCGGTGGATCTGCTCAAGAAGAAAAGCCACAAAGAACCAGCATGGAGCAAACCAGTAAAATAAAGACAATTAGCTCATGGATGAGAGGAACCCGGCAGATGTTCTCCCCCTAAATTCAGGAATAGATCATGAGAAGAGAGGGCAGGCAGAAGCCCAGCCAGGCTGTGGGAGTTCCCCATTTATTGTGCTGTCACACGTACGATACACCACAGAGAGCGGTGTACACGGATACGCAGTACAGGCAGCTCATACATCCCAGCCATGGCATTGAAGTTTTTCACTCTGACCTAAGCAAACACTTTTATCACTAATATCTACAGATATGGTAGAGCAGGTCTGCTGACTTCTAACAAGGAGGCTATCGAGCTGATCAAGGGAAAAATCGACTTCTTAGCTGTGTCCTTCCCACAGCAATGCCTTCGTACCACCCGCACCCAGCTGGAACAGCAAACTCACAACACAGCAATTCAGCCTGCAAGGATCAAGCCAGTGAGACTTAGATACCAGAAACAGCACCAGCAAGACCCAAAGTAGAGATCAAGCAGAGATCTAGGGGAGCTACCTTCCTGCAAACCCCAATCCCTACCTGAGGCAGCCACTAGGAATGATTCTGCAGCAGAACCTATGGAAACAAGAGCAGACAACAGTAATCAAGAATCAACACAGCTTTCCTAAGAGGAGAAAAACTACACATCTCACAACCGCCCGGGTGCTCCGTGCCAACAAGCATATGGCTGCAGTAAAACCATTTTCACACATCCTGCAATCCTGAAAAGAGTCATGCGTGATGAAAAATAAAGTCAAAAGCAGTGATAATTTAAGTTCAAAACAAAAGGAGAAGGCTTCATAATTACACAGTTAGCAATAAAAGTTAAGCTTGCTAAACTGAGCTTAAAATATTCTCTAATGCCAGTGAACTGTTAGTACTAAAAACAAACCCAGTGTTGCTGTGTCAGGAAAAAATACCTTGACACTTACCATTCATGCTTTGCAAACAGCCAGTTGGAAGCACTGTACTGTGTATACATCATGGACTGAAGTTTTCAAGCTCCTACCTTCCAGATGCTTTGCTTATTTCACAAATAATTCCCCCCCACACACACACTTAAAGTGCCAAAGTCTGCAACGCTACCAATCATTTGGCTGAATAATTATTTCCACCTTGGTCAAGCACTTCTAGTTTATGCAAACTTAACTACCCAAATTCACACCCAAACACCTACCAACCATACCCAAAATGTACACAGAATATTAAGTATGAAAGTCAAACTATCTGCACCAGCAACCATTTCTTTGGCCACCCCACGCACAAAAAGCCCAAGCAGAAAATCACCCCAAACACCAAATTCTGCAACTGTTTTTCACCGTTTTAACCAAATCCTAAATTCTACAAAGTTTTCCACCTATGTTGACATTTTATACCCTCTATGGGTACAACACCATGAAGACAAGTACGTGCATTCAGAAAAGGTATCACAAAGCAAGATCAAAAAAACCCCAGCACAACATGTTGTGTATCCTTCTGAACAGGTGGAGTCCCCATTCCTGGAGGGGTTTCAAAGGTGTGGAGATGTGGCACTGAGGGACATGGGTTAGTGGTGCCCTGGCAGTGCTGGGGTAATGGTTGAACTCGAGGATCTAAAAGGTCTCTTCCAACCATAATGATTCCATGATTATATGACAAGCTCTGCATCCCAAGGCACAGCACTTGAATGCAGGTTTCAGAGGAATTACTTACTCATCTCCCCACTCCCTCAGCTTTGTGAAGTTTTTAGCAACAAAGCTCCATCACTCCCCACTTGCAGGCAGATTCACAATGCTCCCCAGGCTCACATGCTGGATGGTATCTCTAATAATAACCAGGCTTCCCCACCAAGGGCTCTTGCTTCATTCAGCATAAACAGAGAACAATGCTCTAAACACTCAACCAGCCAATATTCACGTTTGCCTTTGTTATTCAACATGTGGGCTCATGACTCCGATTTTCCACACTGAAGGCCATACATAGACCCCAAAGCTCATTCCCTGGAGCATTTTCCTCCAGCTCACTCACCAAGGTACACATGTCACATCAATCAGGCCACCCATCCTCACCAAGGCACAACAAGCATCTTGGGCCCATCGTCCAGGGGCACCAGCAGTACTGCTTTAATCCCTGTGATTTACATGCACACATTCCACCTCCAAACCAAAATACGATGAGCATCCAAACAGGTGGGAAGCAGACTTGGCTATTTTTATCTCCTCCAGCTATTCTATTTAGAGGCAATGAAAATCAAATGCCTCAAAGAAGCCACTTCAGCCTTAACCACAAACCACAAGAACAACAATATTATTTTGAAGTCTTTCCTCCTTCATTCAGGACAGTGGCAAGAGCTTGACTCTTCTCCCTGCCTCTGCCCCCCATTTTTGAAGAATAGAGACTAAATAAATCTGGAGTTCTCTCTAAAAATCAGTATTTCAGTTCAGAACAATAAAGGCACAATTACATTTAACATCACTATTTCCAAAAAGCTCTGGATATTGCACATGGATAAATAGGCCCGCAAACACCCAGGCACCAGTTCCTCATTGCCACAAGAAAAGAACTATTTTAAGCTTTCCACATGGCTTCCGTCCTCCTGAATTCCCATGCGATATTCGGCCTCTCTTTTGTCACCTTGCAATGCCAATGGTGGGAGCAGGATGTACCAAGAGACCCCACATGCCAGCTTTGCAGTGTTGTTACCCTGCAAGAGATTTCCTGAAAGCACAAAGTTTCCTGGAGCTTGGCCGTCAGTCCAGCTGCATTCCGAGATGAAGCACAATGGGAAGTCTCCCTCAAAAGCAAAAGCAGCCTTAACACAGGCAGCGTTCAGCCAATTCTAGCAACTGGATTTGAAATAACACCATGGAATTTTCTTCAGAAGATACATGAGGCCCAAACACATCAATCACTTCTTCCCTGCAGTAAGAGGCAGCTGAAGAATGAGAGCCATGAGCTAGGCAACACTGTTGTTAAAATAAACCAGCTCTTCAACGTTAACCAAAATCACCAATTTTATCATCCCCTGTGTCAATTTTATCACAGTACTATTCAAAATATTAAAAAAAACACCCACCACCTTTATGACAAATGCTCAGTAGCCATGCCCAGCCACCACCCTCTCCTTGGCTGTGTCCATCCTCTCTTTCTTTGTGACAACACTCAGAAGCTCACTGAAGAAGCGGTAGGTACTGCACAGCTGCTGGGAAAACCTGATGGTGACTTGAGGCTCCCTGATGCTGGAGTGACAGCAATTAAAATACTGTTAGGACACCTTCCAAGCTAAGAGCATTAGGTCGAACATAACTCAGGAGCTGAGAAGAGCCACACCACTAGCCAAGTTTGACTCAACATCACTCAGAGGGTCAGAATTGTGGATTTTAAAATACTTCAAAGAGATCAGCCTACGTCAGAAAAAAAAAAGCCAGACTTGCTAACATTCATCCTCCAGTTCTCCCAAAGAGACTTCTCTGTTGAAAACTTGCTGATTATTCAAAATAGCACATCCCATTATACTCGAGGGGCAAAAGTCACCAAGAGGGGCTAAAATAAATTCACTCAAGGAGCTACACTGCCTCTGTACACAGTGGGAATATGGGCAAAGAAGCAAAAGTGCTAATGCACATTAAAGTCTCCAGCACGACGCCCAACGGCAGCCCACGAGCAGTGTCCCTCTGTGACACAGAATGAGGACACAGCCTCTGCAAGCAGGAGGACTTCTCCAGCCCTGGATGAGTCTCCCCCCCGACCCCCCCCAAGAGATCTGTTTTGATGGATTCTCACCATCACCCGCTGAACTCAGCAGAAAAAGTCTGTAGGCTATTTTTAGGGAGTCCTAGAAACCACACAGTGCCCTGCTTCCATTTCCAGTCCAGCCTGTATGGGAAGGACTGCCTGTGGGATGCATGTGCAAAACTAAGCTGTGCTTCCCAGATAACAGCTAATAGCACTCTGCCACCAATTTTATGTCCCTTATAAAAGAAAAAATTAAATAAGGCATTCAACAGTAAGATTTGGGCATTTTAACGTAGTGGGGTAGGGCATCCATCCCGTTACACTCAGTTAAACAGCTCTAGTTACCTGGTTTGCAGTTTTCAGAAACATGAATTATGGTTAAATGCAAGCTGGGCTGGATAAAAGCCACCCGTCAGGATAAGACAACTGAAGCCTTAGTCACAAGGAGGTACCCATCACCAGCCTCTCTGACTGAGAAACTGAAGAAATTCAAGGATGTGCAAGCAGACAGAACTAGAGTCCTCTCTCCTTACACACTGGAGAATTGAAATAACCACCAAGTTCATCTGACAGATGGTATCACAAAATGGTAGAGGTTGGGAGGGACCTCTGGAGATCATCTGGCCCAACCCCCCTGATCCAGCAGAGTCACCCAGAGCAGGGGGCTGAGGATCCCATTGTCCAGCGGGGTTTGGAATCTCTCCAGAGAAGGAGACTCCACAACCTCTCTGGGCAGCCTGGGCCAGGCTCTGACACCTTCACAGCAAAGGAGTTTCTCCTGTTGTTCAGATGGAACTTCCTGGGTTCCAGTTTGTGCCCATTGCCCCTTGTCCTGTCATTGGGGACCACTGACAAGAATCTGGCCCCATCCTCTTGCCCCTGGGGACCCTTCAGCTCTTGCTCAGCATTGCTCAGCTCCCCTCTCAGGCTGCTCTTCTCCAGCTGAACAGCCCCAGGGCTCTCAGCCTTTCCTGGGCACAGAGATGCTCCAGTCCCCTCAGCAGCTTTGCAGCCTCTACTGGACTCTCTCCAGTAGGTCCTTGTCTCTCTTGAACTGGGGAGCCCAGCACTGGACACAAAACTCCAGAAGTGGCCTCACTAGGGCAGAGTAGAGGGGGAGGAGGCATAATCAGCAACAAGACTGGTCAAGATGCACTGAATTAAAAATACAATGCTGGTGAAACCACCATTACAGGATTGCTGTGTGACAGGGGACCTGCAGTGGATGCTTCTGCTCTTGATCGACACATAGCTCAGGAACCTTATAAGACACTGCCACAGCAAATCCTTCCTCTCCTCCTCAGGGATTCCATCACTGATTTCTGACCAACAAGCCTTTTCAGCATGTACAAAGTGGGTTCTCAATTACAACTGTGTTCATTTCAATACCTTGAAGGGGTATCACTGAAGAAGAACCAAAGAAAGAGTATTTTTTTTAATCATCAGAAATAAAATAAATAAATTGGTTATTCGCAAGTCTCAAAGGTCATAATGACCAGGAAAGCCAGACTGATGCATTAACAATTTTTCCATGTAAAATAGCTGCTCTGATCCAGTATTTAAGTTCAGTACTTCAATTCTACTTTAACAATACTCATCTTCTGCATTTTAATTAAAGTTTCCATTTCTATCCAAAAGCAGCTTGATGCACAGAAAAATTCCATAGATTATGTCTTGCTTTTAAACGTTATTAAAAAAATAGAAACATTAAGATGCAGGCATTTAAATAATTACAGATCATATCAATTTAGTCAGGAAACATACCAAGCTTAGCAAGAAAAGCTAAAATTAGCTGTAAAATAATATCACCAGACTAGAAAACTCTAGAAAAATTACTAGAGTGTTCAAGCAAGACTGAAATTATTCAAATCCAAGCTTTTTGGTTATTTAAATCAATCTGCCTGGGAGCCACACAACTGGCTGTGGTAAACGATTTCCCTAGCGTCTGGTTCTCCTTTCGTCAGAGCCACGACGAGATTAAGGAAAAGACCAGACAGACAAGATGAAATCAGCCAATTCACAACATCATTGGGCATTCTGCACTCAGACAGATTATACATCACAACATTAAGTGGAGTTCTAAATGTCTCGGCCAGGGAAGGCAGCCGGGCACAGCGAGTGACTCACGCTGGAGCTGCTGGGTGCAGAGCTCGGCTGCAGACCGACCACCCCGGCATCGCCATCAGAAATGCCGGCTTTCTGCTCAGAGACTCATGCGACACAGGATGGCTAACACACTTTATTCAATATTTTACAACCCTGTCTCTCCTACACTTCAGCAGCTCACGACTACACTTCATACGAGCAAGTGCTAATGCCTTTACTGATGTGAAAAATGTGAGAGTGCTTTAATTCCTGCCTGGCCAAAAGGCAGAGCACAGCACGGAAAAGAAGTCTTCTCCAAACGCAGGACATGCTCAGTTAAAGAAATGCTACCTAACGAATTGTGCTGGTGTAAATGGCAGTTTGCTTTTAAGCCTGACAGAGAAGCAAGATTAAATAATAAATTAAACCCCCCTAAAGCAGCATCACGCAGCAGTTTCCAAGACTCACCTTTTGCTACAAGCTAAACACATGGACTTCATCAAGAAAAGCTGTTTGGGCTTTTCTTGTGGACTGAGTTTTGGTGCAACACCAATTGAAATTATTGTTGCCTGTTCCTTTCTCCCAGGGGAGTTGCATTTCATCTGAAAAGAGTTACCCAGAAACATTTACTATAGACATCTGCAGCAATAAGGAAATGAGTCACCAACCCACTGACAGGCCTGATTCACAGCCCTCGGCACGCTCGGGCTATTCAAGAATCTGTGTACAGAACGCAGGGGAAAGGCAGATGCAAGCCACAGGTCATTTTAAGAGACTAGAGAGAAAACTAATTTAAATGCTTTTTTTTTTTCCCCTCCTTTGCTCAGGCATAATTTCTTCAAAAGCATAGGAGCAGTGTGGTATTGTACATAGCCACAGAACTTTTCACCTGGATGAATCAGAATGTTTTCCTTATGTAACTGGAAGAAAAGCAAACTCTCTTGTTTATTTTAACCCTAGAAAATACCACTTGGATTTTTCTTCCACAGAAAAATCAACATGAGTAAGTCTTTACAGTCGCTAAGGCAAGGTTTCCATGGGATTAGTAGCAAACTACCAAATAAAAACCTGCTTGCAAATTCAGACATCAAAAAAAAGCCTCATTACAGGCCCAAACCATGGACCTCTCTTCAGTCACCATGCTGACTGAAAGACTAAAACACAAAAAACTAAATATATATATATATTATTTAAGCTCTGCACTTTCTCACCAGGTTGGATACAGGTTTAAATTAATCTTGCTCCCAGGAGAAGCCTGGGACACCACAGCACACTTCTCCATAGGCACTGGTCTTCTCTGCCACAGGAGCTTGGCCTTTAATGCTTTTTGTATTTGAGAGCTCCATTCCAAAAAGCACTCAGGTTTTTCAGCTTGAACTGTTCAGCTCAATAGCTACACAGAGCCATTAAGCCAAGTATTTTGCTTGAAAATTCTGACCGTAATGGTAATTCAGAGGATTTAAAATGGTACCACAGTAAGCAGCCAGATCAGTAACAAGTTTCCCTTAAGCCAAACGAAGAAATTATAGCTGACTAGTTTTGCACAGATGAGCAACTCAGAGGGGGGGTAGGAAGGAAAAAGAGACAGACGGCGATGCTGGATTTTAAAAGTAAGCTTGAAGAGCTTTCTGGAAAGCAATGTTAGCAGAAAGATGTCTTACTGGTAAGAGGGAAAGCCAGACACCTTGCCCACAAATCCTTCCAATTACTGTTTCCATAACTCCTACTTAAAAAGCTATGGATAAAGACAAGCTGCAATTAAAACGAGCAAGCACACCTACAGATTCTCAACTAATAACGACAGAGAAAATAACGGGGGAGGGAAGGAGAGGGGACAAAAGCAATGAGCTTTGTAGCGTGGCAGCTATTTCACTGTTACTCAGCTCAGTACCACCACTCTGCACAGAACCACCACCAGTACTGCTGCTTGACAACTTTCACCGGTAGAAATACAGGAATTTAATCAACAGTTCGACTGCTCCAGGAATGGCTGGTTATTCTTCCTCCTGATTACTTCTGACAAGCAGCAAAATCAATGACAAGGCTCAGGGACACAAAGCTAAGAACCAGTCACTCACGCCAGCCTGGGCAGGCAGGGCTGTGGGCGAGCACACAGGCAGCACTGTAACTTGAATTTTTGATTACATCTCAAAAAGAACTTCAGACTTTAAAGTATTTAGTAGGCAATAACTGTCACTTGATAGAAAATAATTTATTCTAGTCTCTGGTCAACAGTGGGGGTCTTAATAGTTATGCATTATTAATCTATTTGAAGCTACACATGGAGATTTTCCTACCAGCTCAAGCCAAGTTGTGGCTGAAGAAATCGACACAAAGCTGTAAATCTCTCTGGTCTCTGCAGGCACAGAAACACACACCAGACAATACCTACTTTTCAGGATTACTTCCAGTATGCTGATGGCAAAGCCCAGACAGTCCTCCCTACACAGCCTGGTAACAGGAGGAGATTATTTACAGACAGAACAACGTTTTCCCCAGCAGATAACACTTGAGAATAGGACTTCAAGAGTCTGATCTGTTCTCATTCAAGTGGGATGGGAACACAATGTGGTTTGCATGTGCACAGTAAGGCAGTGACATACTTCTGGGGATGTGCAGGGGAAAAGCTGACAGCAGTACCTACAGGTAAGCAATCTTCTGCCCAGTGCAAGCGTTTAAATCCCTTACATGCAGATTTCTATCTGAACGATGAGAAAAACAAAAAAAACCCAAACAAACAAAAAACCCCACACAAAACACCACAACAAAAAAAAAACCCACCCCCCCACACGTTTGGGTAGCACAAACTGTGCAACAAGCAAGGCAAGATCTGAATGCTTTAAGCACAGGTCAACATTGCAACCAAACCCACTGATTTTAGTCTCCCACGATATCTTTAACTAGTCTTGAAAAGTTCTTGCTTAGGGTGAGAGTCAACTCTGCTGGGTGAAAAACCTTGTTGATCTCCATGCAAAAGGAAAACAAACACTTAGCCACCAGGTTATCAAATAATTTAGTTTTGTAGAGTGAAGAGGCTGGAGATAGGTTTCTCCCATGACAATTTTTAAGGAAGATAAAACGCAGAACACCAGACATATTAGGTGCATCAAACAGATCTCCAGAAACAAGGCTGATACATCCAAGTAACACTGAAAGGTCAGAGCACCCCTGGTATATGCACATGAAGAATGAATATCTGGCACAGTAGCCACTGATACCACCTCTTATGAGATGCATACTCTGGTTTTTAATTTATTTTTTTAGTGGAAACTAAATCTTAGCAAAATATATACTGAAAGTGAGCACTGAGAGTTACCTATTGTTTGGGTAAGAGCCCAAATATGACACAAGAGTGTGAGGCATCTAAGAAGTGAAAGCAGGTGGAGTAGGAACTCCAGAGCAAGAAAATCTTCCCCTCAGCATTTTGATGAAATCCTTAGTGGTTTTCCAATCCTCAATAAATATAAAGTTATTTTAGGTGGTTTTCTATAAACTACATGTGAACTCAGATGGTACAGTAAGGAAGAGATGTGACTTAGGCAGCGAGAGCAAGATCAAAGCATCATAGAATCCTAGAATAGCTTGAGTTGGAAGGGTCCATTAAATGGCATTTGAAGATTTCTTTTTTTTTTTTATCCCCCCCCCCCTTTGTATGCATTGTTATCAGCTGCATTTTGAAAATACCTAGCTCATGGTGAGTGCCAGGCTCAGCACCAACACAAGTGGTTCACTGCTCTCTGCCTGGACAATCTAGAGGCCGAGCAATATTTTACCTCCATCATAACTGACCACAGGCAGCAAGGACAGAAAAGCCTTAGAGCAAATTAAGACCTGCCATGTTCAGGCAATTTTCATTTAATCACAGGCCATAGGTTCCAAAAGCATAATTTTCAGGCTACCTGAAGGCTACAAAATTAAATTTAGTAAATGCAGGTTTACAATTCTAACTATAACGTTGCATCTACCAGATTACCTGAGGCAACCAGATTAGCAAGGATATTTTTATAACAGCTAATCTAGAAAATTACAAAACTAGCCTTAACACCAAGGTCAAGAAGAGAAGATACTGTAAAAGAACTTAATTTTATCCTGTTTCTGCACAAGAAAAATTCTCCTGGTTTGGGGCTTGTCTTGGAAGGAGGAGGAGGTAAAACAACTCCAAAAGAAATCGGTAATGAATTATCACACATAACTAAGGTGGCCTAATTGTACTGCAAAGAATCCCCACCAAGACAAACCTATTGTCTTCACACCTCTCAAGCTGCTGAAGCACAGGCATTTCACTGGCACCTGCATTTAGCAGGGAGCAACAGCAGGATCTCTACCACACACACAGAGGGGCAATGCAATTAAACATCCACAGAATCATAGAATGGTTTGGGTTGGAAGAGAGCTCAGAGACCTCTAAAGGCCATCTAGTGCAACCCCTCTGTGCGAAGCAGGGACATCTGCAACTCGGAGCCCCAGGCAACCTCACCTGCAATGGTGCCAGGGATGGGGCAGCAACCACCTCTGGGCAACCTGGGCCAGGCTCTCACCACCCTCCCTGTAAAACATTTCTTCCTTCTCTCCAGTCTAAATCTCTCTCTTTTTTGTTTAACCATCTAACCCTATCCAGTGGTAAAGACCTTTCCATCTGCACTACAAAGCAAGTTTTTTGGTGCTCTTTATGTGCACTTAAGCAAAGTCATTCAAGCAAAGTCTATCACAACTCAAGAAGCAAATGAACTGCTGATGAATTATACCATGCATTCAGTTGACTATGCAAGAAAAACAAATCCAAACAATCATCCCTGCTTCTCCTTAAGAAGTTCTGTAAGGAGTTTTCTGCTAGTTTCTTGCTTTCCACAGAGCTGAAGCCCCAAAGTCTCTCTCAACAGCCTCAAGGGTCAGTGCTGCTGGGGAGGGGGAATGGGGACGGACACACGACAGTGACACAGAAGTGCAAGATTAATTTAGGTCAACCTGACCTATCAGGGACCTGCTCCCTCAAAACCACTGCCCAGGCCCCGCTCAACCTGAGAGCAAGCCAGAAACTGGGAAAAATGTCTGTATGCTCATCTCTACAGCACCGGGGAGATTATCAATGCAAATGTTACAAGTCCTGAGAGCACCTCTTACCATAAGAGGCTGAAGGGCACAAACCTGTGAGGAAGTTAGCTCGGGGGCTGACAGAACAGCTCGGCTGACTCTCAAAAGAGTAATTTTTATAAATAAAAAAAAATCCTACTGTGCCTGAGTGGCTGCCAATTCTTCAGGCAAATTGGATGAGAAATGAGAGTGAATTACAGATTAATATCAGGAAGTCTCAGGACTTATTCTGCAGTCTTCACCACACGGCACAGACCTTCCTGTGCTAGATGCACTAAAAAAAAAACACACAGACAAAAAAGCTAATTTGTTCCTTATCAGCTATATTTGTGATTACACTTCAGAGCCCAATAGTTGCAAACTGAGCGTTTTGCAGGCAACCACCAAGTTGTCAGAGCCACGCAGCAACCACAAAGGAGTCCCTACACCAAACCCAGCTCAAACTCCTGCCAGAAAATTTGTTGTGCTCTGACTAAGCTCCCAGGCCTGTTACCACTAGCACTGCTGTTTCCCACAGATTCACACTTTTGCAAGTAATTTCAGAAACAGGCTTCAACCCATTGGAACTTGCCAAGCTGCTTCTCAGAGCACAAGCGATGCTACCCCGTTCCAGTGCTCACGGTCTCACATCCTCAAGTAACTGACTGGTACTGCACAAGACAGTGATCTTCAGAAAACTGTGTCGTTCTGCTGGTTCTTAGAATACAAAACTGAGAAGAAAACATATTATAAAAGCATATATTCTTCCCTCGTGCATTCCAGTGAGCCATCCCTGGATGGATCCCAGCCTCCCCATCCCTACAGAAGGGCTGAACGAGGGTAACCTGCTGACCACAGCACCTGCAGCAGTGGGCGGAAGACAGCTCCGCAGCTACATAAATAAAAATTGTTTCTGCAAGCCAAGACCAATTGTGGCTTGTTTTTAGAGAAGGGGGAGGTGGGTGCAACACGATTTGTCCGGTTTAAGGGGACAAACACTAACTCTGCTATTTTCAGCTCAGCAAGTTATCACAAGTGCTCGGTTGACTACAGATCTGGAAGTACCACACATCTGGAAGTGCAAATTTCCCTACGCATCACTTCAAAGGCAGAGCAGACAATGGCATAGACTTGGAACTAAGTTTGCTGACTTTTTGCAGTAAGACACCCTCTAAAACACACAGGTGGTTTCCCCACACATTTCTGGGAGACTGTCTCCAACAACTCTGTTGCACAGCAGGAAACGTTGTCAGAACAATCAAGATCCTACTATGGCAGGTGGGGCTCACAGCTAGGAGCCAGTTCTCACTGGCCCTTGACATAAGTACATTCAAGTTAATCCATCAATTACTTGAACTGAAGACTTGATCCTTTGTCCTCATCTTCTATTTAAAGTTTTGGTGGAAGTTGGATTAGCAAAGTGAGGCTTTACTCTGGCAAGACAGGAGAGGCAGGAAAGGTGCACGGTGTCCAGCATTGACACAGCATCACCACAGTGGAAGGTGCTGCTGAAAGGCTTTAATTCTTATGAGGCAGATTTACAGCATCTTCTGAAATAAATCAAGTACAGTCTATGCAAGAACAGCCCTGAATTTAGAAGCCATTCATGCTGCTTCTTCGGAAGTCTTTCCTTTTAATTAGGCTCATTAACAGCCTTCACGGTAATTTGAACTGCCTTTTTTTTTTTGGCAAAACTAATTTTGTTACTATATTGCCCCAATCTAGTTAGCATAAAATTTCAGGCAGGTTCCCTTCCAGCCCCCTTCACAGGTGCAGTTTAGGATGGAGGAGTTTAGGACTGACCACACACACTCCTGCCTTCAGGTGATAATGTGCTTCAGGAATCCACATGAGCAGTGACCTGACCCCATCTGTAACCAAACCATTTGGTTGTTAACTCTTTGAACTGATTCATACAACTGAAATTCATTTTTCCTCCACTTTAAATGACCCAATTTTGTTGAGAGTTCGATGTTTCGACGTAATTCTTTTAACAAAACTTAAGTCCTAGTTGCATTTTGGAGAAGAAAACAGCTTTTGAGCACTTACTTGCTTCATTTTTTTTCTACTTCAAATTCGCTCAGTTTGCACAAAAGGTCTTTCTCTCAATTGCCAGCACTAGAAACAAGCTGCAATCCAAAAAATCAAGTGGGGTTTTATTGTACCATATACAACTTGTGACAAAGTGTGATACTAAATCAGCTGTTACAATCCCTGGTAATAGGGAATGTTGACACAAAAACCTGAAGAGGGAAGATAAGATGTTTTGTGACATCAAAATAAACAGATACCTCAAGGACAAAGGTACAACTTCACTTTTTGACCAGACCTTTATTAAATTAATCCTCTCTACCTGCTAGATCAAAGTCGCCTTCTAAATATAATTGGTACAGCAGCATTTAATGAAAAACTAAATTTTAAGTGATGACAAGCACTAATAAATATGCTAATTTCTTCCTTTGGTTGGCATTTGTAATACCAGGACGAAAAATGAAGTTTCTTCACAGAACACCGCGATTCCTCCAGGGAATGATTTCAAGTAGCTCATCTCACCCATTTTCATGGCAGCCAGTTTTGGTGCACCAGGCTGGAGATGCACTCAAACAATTCCCTCTGATGGGCAACACTCATCAACATCCCCAAATTAAAAACTATTCTCTTTAAAATGAAGCAAAGGAGCTGTTTGACAGCAGGTTGCAGTAGCTCTCTTCCTCCAGAGGGTACCACTCCACAGGCAGATAGAGATGAAGCTTTAACAGATGCTGAGGATTTCCCAGCCTAACACATATTAGCACTTTGCATTTGTAATCCCGATCTCCAACACCAAGCAGTTCATTTGCATGTTAATTAGAAACAGGTCACCAGAAAATTGCACCAGACAACCTTTCTGTATTGACTAGAAAGGAGAACGAAGCATTTCCATAAAGGCTATACATCCCTTTTAAGCACACTTCCATCTGTCCGTGAGCCACCCAGAGGTTCACTGTAAATCAAGGTGCTCCTTTTGTTGACCGAGAGCATCCATTTCAATATAGCCCATCTCAGATCACTAAAACCAGTTTAATATCAAGCTTGCAAAACCAATCAGCAAGTCTGAGCAATGCTAGAGAAAAATAATGGCAAATTAGCCTAACCAGAAAGCCTCCTTTCACCACAGTACAACATTAAACAGAATGATGTCTGAAATAAAAATGTAGGCAAAGGGTGACAGAGAGGACTCTGAGCAACAGGTTAAACCTGTGCAGCTCTCAAGTCTGCACCTTCATCCAGTACCACTCACTGGCCATGCTCACCAGCAATGCCAGGATTCAAAAGAGAGGAAGCACCCACCAAAGGTGGTGTTACTACCTGGAATCACATCCTTTCTCTGAGTCTTACAGACTAATATGTACAGTACTGTGCTTAAATCAAATGCCCCTTCAGCTCTAGTTTTAGGGCTCCTATGTTGCCAAGTCAAATAAAATTGAATTCTTGTTGCTGTTTCTCATACATGAGACTCACAGGCACCTCAGCTTTTGAGAGATCATTGTGCTTTCTCCAGAATCTCCAAGACTGATCACTTGAAGTTATTAGACAAGAACCACGTGAGCTTAAAAACAGTGAGCAACAC
Source organism: Megaceryle torquata (assembly GCA_024611175.1). Classification (NCBI taxonomy): domain Eukaryota; kingdom Metazoa; phylum Chordata; class Aves; order Coraciiformes; family Cerylidae; genus Megaceryle; species Megaceryle torquata. The sequence continues at coordinate 16,875 of JANIJG010013756.1, forward strand.
TGTTACATGGCTACATCGGGGTTTAAACTCTACATAGTAATTTCAATTTTCTGTTGCTCTTGCAGAGTCAAAGATGATGGCTTGATTTAAGGATTTCCAGGTGTTCAGCTTCATGTATATCTTTGTTGCTTTAACAGGTGCTTTTAAGCATGAGAAATTTGTTCAAGTCTAGCCAAGTTCGTTAATCACGTTCACCATGCTGCCTATGGGACTTGCCAGCTCTTGCCTGCCACTCTAGAGACCAAACACACTGAATTGTGGCAGTTCAAACCAGGCTGAAGGATCCAAAGCTGGTGAAGGGTCTAGAGCAAAAGTCTGGTGAGGAGTGGCTGAAGGACCTGAGGTAGTTCAGCTTGGAAAAAAGGAGGCAACTGAGGGACCTGGGGCTGTTGAGCCTGGAGAAAAGGAGGCTCAGGGGAGACCACCTGGCTCTCAACAACTCCCTCACAGGAGGATGGAGCCAGGTGGGGTTGGGCTCCTCTCCCAAGGAACAAATGACAGGACAAGAGGAAACAGCCTCAAGTTGCACCAGGGGAGGTTTAGCTTGGACCTGAGGAACAATTTCTTCCCCACAAGGGCTGTCAAGGGCTGACCCAGGCTGCCCAGGGCAGTGGTGGAGTCCCCATGATCCCTGGAGGGGTTTCAAAGCTGTGGAGCTGTGGTGCTGAGGGACATGGTTTAGTGGTGCCCTGGCAGTGCTGGGGGAACAGCTGGACTCAATCTTAGAGGTCTTTTCCAATCAAAATGATTCTATGGTTCTGTCCACCCTGCTCCACTCTTGGAACATCCCCCATCCATCTCCAGCCCTTTGCCACATAGGCACCCTGAACACCATCACAGATGTGACTGTTTGAGGAGCTGCACTGTTTGAGTTAATGGTTGATTGAAGGTTTGGATTCACTGCACAAGCTCCAGCTCCACCAGGAAGTCAGTTCACAGCTTGGTCCTGTGAGCAACTTCACTGGCATCACTAAGCACACGGAAACCAGCTGTGGTGCAAGAGGCTCCTCATAAACCAGCAACAGCATAGAAAGCATTTCATCTGAATTCAGTCTAGTTGAATGAATTAAAGCTCCAAAGATGTGGTCCAGGATATCCTTGCAGGAGAATGTAAAGCTGCTGTGAGATCAAGAAAAGGATTTTCTCTCAGCTCAGCTGGCTGCAAGGTTCTCTTTGATTTTTTTTTTTTTTAAGCAGCAACAGCTTTTGAACTACTTGCAGACAGCCTGCAAAGGAGTCTGCATACAGCAACGCATCCAGACACCCAGTTTTAACACAGAATTAAGCAGATTTCTGAACACAGCCATCAATAGACCAAGCTGTGGACCACCAGCTGTGTTGCCTTTTTAATAATACTTACATCACTGAATACAATTGCCAGCAGCTGACCCATTAAAAACCCCTGTTTCTTTCAAGTACCTAAAAGGTTGAGGAAAACTTTAAATTTAATTATGTTATTAGCCAGGGAACTACACAAAATTAAGCAGTAAAGGACGAAAAGCCCAGTATTATTACTCTGCTAATTCATCACTTTTGCTGCTAGGAAGTCTGAATGGCTATGGCCTTTCCTAGGACAGCATCAACCAGACACACACACAACTTTTTACCAGCACAGTTGGGCCATCAGAAACCCAAGGAGATACCAATTCACACAGGGAGAAAATCCTTCAGCCAGTATATGGGATCTGTCTGCACTTGGAGCTCACTGCAGTAAAACTAGAGAACATGTTTGCCTGTTATCAAAAGATGTGCCATTATATTTGAAGGTTTTGATATGCTCCATAGCAGGACAGTAGTTTCTTTTCCTTCAGCACAACCAGGAGAACCAAGGTGAAAAGGGTATTTATAGAAAAAAATAAATCAGTAAGCCCAGCAGTTAGAAATCCAGTATTTGATCTCCACCTGCTTGCCAGAGACTAAATACGAGATTGCCAGGGAAGTTGTGGTTGCTGCCCCATCCCTGGAAGCACTCAAGGTTAGGTTGGCTGGGGCTCTGAGCAGCCTGCTCTAGTTGCAGATGTCCCTGCTCCCTGCAGGGTGGTTGGACTAGGTGAGATTTAAAGTCCCTTCTAACCCAAAACAGTCTGTGATTCTATGGTTGCAGACAAGATCACTGTGGTTACAATCATTTACTGAAGCTGTTTGGTCAAGGCTCTGTAAAGGCCAAAAGCCACATCAGCTGTGCCTTCTGTGAGCATGGGAAGCACTGAAGAGTGATAATTGCAAAATAATTACTAGTTAGACTTCTGCATATAAAACAAAAAGACATCTTCCACTGACCTCATGATTTTATATCCACCACTGGATGAAAAGTTTCACTCCAGCTGATATCCTGTGCCCACCCTGTCTTTTTATATCACTGCCTACAGTCATTTTTAGTCAGGAATGCGAGCCATCATCTGAAGCCACTCAGAGCACACAGCACTGACTTGGTAGTTAATTTTATCTCTAGTCATGCTTGAACAATCTCTTTATAACATAACAGGCTTTTTTTTTTCTCCCGTTTTAAACAAAAGCTGTATCAACAATGAAACAAAGTGGACAAGAGTGAGGCATGAAAGCAACAATAGTCAATGGAAGATAAGAGAACGTGGAAAGCAAACTCTATAATTACACTAAATAATAGAATTCCAGCTTTCCTGCTCATTTTTGAAGGAATACGGGTAACAGTTTGTTGACTATTTTTCAACCGTGTCATCTTTCTGAAAACTTGAAAGGAGCTATCCTAACATAGCATTACACAGCTGCTGCTTCCAGACAGCACAGAGGACCTCATGAAAAGGGCTTGCTTGGTTCTCGCAGGGGGGACACAACGGACACGAACAACACCTGAATTCTGCCTCAGAAAAATCTCACGATTTCCATGTTATCTCTCTCAACCCTGTGTTTGTTAACTGCCTGCGCCAGGAACTTTTCTCTCACAAAGTTCAAGACCTGGCTGGGCTCTGGTTTCTCTGTCTCCAAGTAACATCATCTCTCTCAAGGTTTCTACCAACTTAACAAATTTTTGAGGTCTAATAAAAAAGCTTCTAAGCAGACTGCTCATATCCGTGGAGTAAGTTCTTCCAACTGTCTGCCAACTTCTATTCCAAAAAGCTCCTGGGCAAAGGATCTGTTTAGCCAACCCATTAACCATTAAATCATTTCTGTGGGAGCCAGCAAGGGTTTATAATCTTCAGCAAGACCTACAACTTGGTGTTGGTGGGTGTTTAAGGCAGCACTAACTGAGGGTCATTTCTACAAAGAACAGGATTCCTGTAGTGAGACCAGTAGGCTCTTAACTTTCTTTTTACAAGGCACACGCTGCTTCATACCCCTTTGCCACCAAATCATAGGAAGCGGGCAAGGTATCAAGGGGAACAGCATTAACACATCCAACTGGCTGCCTAAAGCCTTTGTGCATGGAGCCATTCCCCTGCTGCTCTAGTCAAAGCAGGCTACACAGGTACCCTCCCCTCCCCTTGATACGATCGGCACCGCTAACTCCAGAGACCACAAGGTGCAATGGGTTGCAGGAAAGACTAAACATCTTTCAGCTTCCTTAATATGAACTGATTTCAAGACAGTACTTTATCCCTTAAGGGTAAGGCTGCCTGCCTGACATTCTTCTTTAATATTAATGTTGAGTCCACTGAAATTCATCCACAATACTCTGGAGAAAAGCAAGTTTGAGATAACATAAAGTGACCTATATAAGGACCATCTCTTAAGAACATACATACGTCAAAAAGTAGTTACAGGAACTCTTTCTTCTTTTAGAAAACTACACAGAGCTGCCTTGTCTGGTCTACAACAAGCATGTGAAATGGGTTTCAACCCTAAAGCAAAAAATAGACCACATTAAAGCAACCCACCTAATCTTCCCACATATTTTGATACACTTATAGCAAAGATTATTCCAAAACCTCATGTTCTCTCCTACTATCTGCTCCCTCAAGCCCTTTTATTCATCTGCACTTCCCATCAAAAAATTCACAATTAATACTTTTGGAAGTGCTTAAGTTTTCAGCTTTAATTTACAACCTCCAAATATCTAAAGCCCCAGTGAACCAGAACTCTACAAACCAAGTACCTCCAGTTGTTTTGATTATATGCAGAAGATTTAAAATATACATAGAGAGAGCAAGTTTTTTTTAAAAAACAATCTGCAAGCAGTTTGAGGTCTCCTGGGTATTGATCAAGAACTTAATAGAGTAATTAGCCAGGGTTCATTAAAACATGCTTCCATTAGCCTCCCTAGATATCTAATCTGAATTCATTTACACAGCCATGTGTCACAGGTGCAAAATTTTAACCCCCTTAAACCCAGTTTCCCATAACATGAACCCATTGAGGCTTCAACAAGTCTTTGCCCTCTTTATTACATGTAACCAAACCATTTTTTCCTCCTGACTTTACTATCAGGCTCTTCCAAAGGGTCTTGACTTGCAACTTTAGCCACCAAAGTTTTACTTGGGTGAGCTGACACTGTCCAAATCTCTCTTAGGATAAGCCTATCTGGAGCAGGGACCACCAAAACAGATGAAACCCCTTCTAAGTGCTGCCAAACATGCTGACACCAGCTCCCCTTTTCCCTGTGCAGTTCTTACTGCTGTGTGTTTTGTTCAGCTGCACTGGCTGTGGGAGCAACAGCCTTTATCAGCCAAGCAGACAACTGTCAGAAACTTACTACTCCTGGATTTAATTTGCTTCTGCGAGTCAAATCAGTGCTCGCTTCATCAATCGCTTAGACCTCCAACTATTACCCATCACCATGATTTATGTTAATAACATGCAGTGCATAATATGTGGTGCATAATCATAAAAGCATGTCTCAGTTTTACCTCCCTGTGTGCAGATGCTCATACTAACTTGCTCTTTTGGAGCATTTTTCTCTATCCCATCACCTCCCAGACTCTTAACCAGAGCCCCTGAAGCAGCCTTACCCAGCTTGTAAGCCATCCCACTTCAGCCTCTCCCGAAAACACTCCTCCTAGGAGCATCACAAAGCACGACAGAATAAAAGGAGATGGGGCTTTACTAAGAACACTTTCTACTGAAGTACTCTGCTGAGGTTTGAGCGCATCACAAAGACAGCATAAAAAGTGGGGCAAGAGCTAGGTATCAAGGGCTAGCTAAGGCGTGCAAACCTCCAGGGAACACTGACCTTAGAAACAGGGCATCTGGAAAAGCACCAAAAAAACACTACCAGAAAAAGTTCATTAGAACCTTTTTGTTATCTTCCCCTGACACATGACAACCAAAATGCTTGGTGCAGAAAGGAAAAGCCTAAAATGCACATATAATCAGCCCATACTATTCCAGTCATAATTGAATGCAGTGTTGAAGAGTACATTTTCTATCAGGTAAAATGCATGCTGTACCCTCCTCTCCCAAACCAACCAAATATAGCCCTGATATGATCCCTTCTTCAAAAACAAGCATTAAATCAGGAAAAAAGCTCTGTAACCAAACAACTTGGAAACAAATGAGGCAAATCAGCTGCAGGAAAATGTTAGTGTGTGAGAGTTGCATATAGTACTTGAAAGCTATCCCAGGCAGGCAGTGTTTTATCCAGAGAAAGCACTCCCAGAAGAGCTGACCACCTCAACCAGTTAACAGTTATGTTGGAACATTTCTGACTGAGTGACCCAGACAGGGGCCAGCTTATTCCATAAGCAGAAGAGAGTGTTAACAAAGAAATCCAAGCTAAAGCTGTTTCCCCTCACAGGAACAGGGAAATTCCAAATCCTCATGCAGCAATTTTGCTGTAATTGTAGATACATCTCTAGCATATATTCCCCGCCTGCCACTGACAGCACTGCTCGGTAGGAGTCAACATGCCCCTTCACACTGTTCCAAAGAGCAAGCCACCATCTCCCCTCTCTTCTAAAGCACCGCCCCAGATTTACAGCATAAACTACTGGAAACATCACCCCTCAAAAAAAAAAAATCACCAACTGGGACATGGACATCTCAACACTAAGTAAAGGGTCAAACGGGATGAAGTCAACTGGAGAGTCCTTAAAACAACCAACCTCCCCCCCAACAACAGATTACTTACAATTCATTAAGCATTAAGCATTTCAGAGAGAAAATTTCAGCTTCAGTTCACTAGATATTTTGTAAAAAAAAAAATCCAACACCTTATTAAAAAATTAGGCCCTGAACACATCAGTAACTAGTACTCAACTACAGCATATCCACTTAAGAGGCACACATCATTTTAGTTCTGTGCTCCATTTATTTACACTTGGACAAGCCTGACACATGCCAAGATTGAAAACTGTTAAGATTAATTTTACATTTAAATCCCACACACCCTACCCAAGCAACCAACATCTGACACAAAGAAAGCCTCCTGGGGCTGGAAGTGTAGCCCCCCGGTCCCTTCATAATAAACTGAAATATTCCCAAAGTGAGGAGTGATGTTCATCACATGTCCTTCTGGCTCTGACACTCTCAAGTGGACCCACATCTTGTTGCAGATTATGTGTGACTTTGTAAACACATGCGAGAAACTCAGGAAGACACGTTATCTAGGTACGTGGGGACAAGCCACCTGGGTCCCTTCTCTCTTCCATAGCTGCTCCCAGGGTCTCTGTTACATTAAAAGGAGTTCCTATCTTCCTGAAGGATGAATGCCTACAGCAATCAAATCCCTAATATTTACCAGGCACATAAATATCAAATCGAAGAACAGCTAAGCTCTTCGGGGCAGTAACGTCCTACTCCAGACCACACTTCTCTTTGACAAGAGCCTTAAGCATTTTGGTACAGAAATAAGATACTGCTGTTCTTGTAGTCCTAGAATTCCTTTTGGACTTGAACAAGTTGCAGATTTTTGCTCCGGAAGGATGAAGCAATGTCCCAATTCCACACAAAGACTCTGAGATGGCAAAAAATTCTTCCCTAGATTTCACAAAACATCTTCCGTGGATTGGATCAAGCAACAGAGAGTTATAAAGGACAGTTAACCCCAAGTAACTCAGATCCGCACCCAGTGCACTGTTACCTTTTGATACAGCAAGCCTTGCCAGTAAATGTTAAAAAGGTTAATGTGTTTATATATTTTTTTTTCCATAAAGGAACATAAACATATCTGCATCTCGCTCAGGTGAGAGATTAACGTACAAAACTCGGCAATTTGTTCATTACGAGATGCTACTCATTCCCAAGATTATACAGGTAAGGCTCAACTGTTATGTAACATGTAATACTGAAAAGGAAAAAAACCACCCCAAAACTACTCCTCACCTCTGTGCACAACAGCTACACAGACTGGCTGTTCTGCCCACGTTTTCAGCCTGTGTGCTATTCTACTGTTGCCAAGATCTGTAGCTGAGGAAACCAAAGCAGAGCTATTTTAACCAGCAGCTCCCAAAGTGACGCAGGATCGTAACAGGTTCTCATCCAGGTCCATTCCAGGACATCATCAACCTCGGATACCCGACGGATTTACAGGACACCTGTCAGATTTACAGGACCTTTTTCTTTCTACTGTTTGTTCTCGCATCCAACCAAAACCACGGATACTTCAAGATAAATACTTCCAAGGTCCACATCCCAGCAGTACGGAATGCAATCCAAGAAGAGATTCTAACAGAATCAACCGTTCTTCCCAGCTGTTGTATTTGTCACCAGGCTGATTCTGTGATTTTATCGGTATCTTGCACTATTACAGCCTAGTTCTAGGAAAGTAAGTACTGTACACACAAAAGCAAGCTAGAATAATAGTTCCTGTACCTTGCCCTAGAAAGACTTAATTATTTGGTTAGAGTAGCTTTGGTTTGATATTTGAATAATAAGGGATATTAAAAATTCCATATTAAAAGAAAACAAACAAGACAACATCCACCTTGTCTCATAAGGATACCTACATGGCCAGATGCTCAACACAAGCTCTAGTATCCCATGAGAAGATTCCCTGCTGGGAAACAGTGGCAAAGAGCACTGCCTGCTGAGACTGGATCCTCTCAGCTTCTGGAAGCAGAGAGAGGAACCACCCCAAAGTCACTGTCCACCCCTTTATTTCCAGGTGGCTCCATGACTGGGAAAGTGGTTATGCTGTTCAATTCTTCATCTTCCCCAATCTCTTCCTATGAAGATGCCCATCTATTGCCAGCCTGTGTGGCTCACCTGTCCAGATGGTCTCAAATTCTAGTGTACACAGAAGGAAGCTCACATAAGTCCTGGATCCAGGTCTGAATGCCCAGTAAAACATACTCAAAATAGCACTGCCAAGGGGTAGGACCCAAACTGACAAACTTATTATAGAGGGCAAAACAAAACAACAAGCTCTGTAAACAGGAGCACCGTACTCACACTGCCCACGTTTCACTCGTGCACAATGTTCCGACAGCTCTGAGGCATTATTTTAGGTTTCCTTTCAAAGATGACCTCCTGATTCATTTTTTCTTATGGCTTTTAATGCTACGAAAAGCATGCAACACACAAACAAAGAACTTCAAGAAAACCATGCCAAACCCCAAAAGGGCTGTTCAGAAGTAATTTCAGCCACATGGTTCCCACGGCAGTGAATTCTAATATCAGCCATCCTCCACAAGTTCATTTTAAATGCTTCCCGAGAATAAAACTTCAGTTCAGAAAAACTCCTCCAGCCCAATTTAAGATCAGAAAAAGCAAGGTTTATGAAATAATACTCTGCCTTAAAACTGGAGACAAAGTTTTAAAGATTAAAGTGCTGGAAAACCTTCGTACATGTCTAACAGGCTATAAGCTACCCTGCCACCTTGGTCTGAACATCCTCCTTTTTTACCATTCTGCTTGAACTGCTTTGTTTGAGGAGCTTTTTAATTTAAGATGAAGCTCTGATTTCCTAAACAGAAGAGCAATTCCAAATTAGCAATCCCACTGAGCAGCACAGAAGTGATTACAGTCAGAGATTCAACTCAATCTCCCAAAAGACTCAAGATCACTAAGATGGCAACAATATGCTGCCAGGTTATTCGAAGCTATACATGATATACACCTCTAAGCCATAAGAAGGTTTTTGCCTACTTCCACTTGTCCTAAGCCACTTCAGGCAACACACTAGATAATAAAGCTGTGGTGTGCCAACAACCAGCAGGTAAAACAACTGGAGCACCAATTCCCATCATCTCTTCTAGTCACACAACAGAGAAATCCAGGTTCAGTACTCTTCCCAACTGTATCCCAACACCACACAGCTTACCTGAGCTCTCCAGTGTTTTCTGTTAAAAAGTTTTCAGAAAATGCCTTTTGCAAGTATTTGAAGTTTAAGCTACTGTGAATCCTAGTGAGTAAAATAGACATTAGAAGACAACACTAATTAAATAATATTTGAGGACATCACAAACTCACGATAGATTGCACTGAAATGTCTCAAGGGAAGAAAATGCTTGGGGAAATTACTTTAGGAAGAGCTGACATACAAAGACAAGAATTTGAATTCCACCAGCACTCTCCCTAGCAGAACAAGTTGAGACTACAGTTTTCTACAACAGGACACTGGAAGAGTTGACAAATGCCTGGAGGAGGGGAGGGAAACTGAAAAGACTGTAGTTTTCAGCTTGTTGTACACTCTTCCCCTTTGTGTAGGTCTTACTGGTGAGCTGCTCATAGAAAGGAAGCCAATGTAGCCTCGGAGCACACAAAAGGGGTTCGATGTGGACAAGCTCCAGTTCTATTCCCGGCAAGTCTGCCCTGTACTCCGCTGCTATTTTTGTAGTCAGAGAGGAGAGCGTCAGCAGTGATGGTTCACTGTACGTTTGGTGCCTGCTAAAGCACAGGTAAAGGGTCATGAAGGAAAAGCATGAAACATGGCAAGGCATCGGTTGTGATCAGCAAAGAACAGAATCACAGCCCTCCTATAATGAGCTTTTTGCACATCTACATCAAATTAAGGCTATTAATAACATCAGAATGAGCAGACACTGTAGAGCTGGGAAGCAGCTGAAAGAAAAGCACATTCCCTAGAACCACACCTTCCCAGATGATGCTGTTATCACGGGGATTTCTAGAGACAGGACGAGCATTCGCCATTCCAGTTCTCACTTTAGTAACAATGCAGGGAAGACTTACACCATAAATTCGCACTTCAGCTTCTTCTATTTTGGCTTTAAAAATACAACATTGCTTCATACGACTCATCAGAATGAAAATGAGAGAAAATGGCTGTTGATCACTGCCTGGAAGCCTTCTGTTCAAGCAAGTCAGTGATGTTACTGCACTCAACATCTCTGAATTCCAAGTGACTCAAACAGCTCTGGGTTTTCCAGCAGTGACTGCTGTTAAGCATTTTCTAACCTGTAGTCCCCTCCAGTAAGCATCCTGATGAATCCCTACCTGAAAAGCAGACAAGTGTAGAAAATTCATCTCACTGTTTTAAGCAGGGAAAAAAAAAAAGGATCATTACGGTCACCGTAAGAAATCTCCCATCCAAAACACACTTCACAGCATCCCAAGTTTCTCCAGTTTCACAGACTAAAGAGGTTTTCCTGTGCACCATTCTACAATGCTCATTAAGAACGCAGTTCCACTTGCCAACTCTAACGCACAATTCAAAGCCTTTTCCACACCTCTAGAATGACACTAAAAACTGCAGTTGCTCAGGATCTTGTATCAACGGAGACCAGATTGAGACTAGCTGTCCAAATCCTACAATAAGAGGTTCTTATTAATATTGATTTGTTTAAATCACCACAAACATAGCTCAAGAATTGCAGACTTATGAACAGTTCCTGTTGTAAATTACAACAGCTGCAGTGTTGCAGTGATTTTACTTGAAAGCAGGTTTTTTTATTATTTTATGATCTACGTAGATAGGCCATAGAGGCACTGACATAAGACAAAAAAAAAATCAATTTGATAATGAAAGAGCTTACTGTAAGCTTCTTCCAGATCTTATTTCAACTCAGGTGAGAGCAGGGTAACAGAAGTTGACTCAGCTCAATTCAAGCCTGGACTGCTACAGAAAGTCTACAAGCCAAGCTTTTTGGCTTTGCCATCTTTTTTCTCTCTCTAATTCTGTAAAAACATTTTGCAGGGCAATTGCTTCAACACTTCAAAGAATGCATGCTCTGCTGAGTTGATTTGCAGTTCACTCAGTGGAAAGTATTTTACCCTGTGCTAGCAGGACAATCTAGAAAAGAAAGTCTCAATTAGTAAACTGAACGCCTTGGTAAGAGTCAAGAGATCTAGACAGCAAATCTGCCATTAAATAAAGCCAGGCATTATTTTTTGAAACAAAAGACAGCACCATTGCCTGAATGATTTTGAATGGCAGGGCCGGCATAGCTATTTGTTATTAACCTACCCCAATACATATAAGTACTTAATTATACCAACATAACCAGCTGCATTCTCCAGAACAGACTCAAAACTCCCGAGAATCAAATAAGGAAACTACAAGTTGTTATTCACAGGAGCGCACACCACTAACTGCAAGAGAGTAGAATACTTCAGGCATGCAGAGAAACAATGAATACTTACTATGTTAAATACTACCTTTCTGTCAGCAATTCTTACACATTGTTTCAGTCAAATATGTAAATAATAACAAATGCAGCAAGCAAACATTTCTGCCCTGCATGATTAATGTTCATTTGTCCCTGTGCTGTTACCTGGCAAAAGAGATATTAGGCCCATGCCATTGGTCTTAAGCCACAGCACTGACAATAATAAAGACATTAAACGTACAGTGAGAGTTCAGGCAAAATTTTAGACATAAAACCATGTACTCACTCGAATGCACGCATGAAATTTAAGCTCACAAAGCTGTAAAAGCTACAAGATACACTTATCCAAAGGAAAAAAAAAAACCACCACACTCAGGCACTACACCCCCCAAAAAGACAGTGTAGAGAAAACAGACACCTCTCTAACTGCTGAAGGAAATCCCTCAGCTCAGAGCTGAGACCAGCGTGCCAGGAGACAGCTTTTCTGAATGCCAGAAGAAACAGTGTGAGCTTCCATCTACTGTCTTGACAAAGGTAGGTTGTAATTATGCTACAAGCTGGTACCTGGGGAAGGAAGGTTCTCTGCTCCTCACCCAACACACCGCGATGGATACAGATGAACCGGACATCCAGAAACTGAAAGTATCCCATGATGGCAAAAGAAAAAGCAATCAGCTAACAGAACTGGAATTTATTAATACCATAGCAACCAACTTCACAGACCCTAAACTAGATTAGCCAGAAGATAAAAAAAACTATTCTGAGGAAAGATTTCTCAGAGAGACAATTACCCAGACCTTTTATTCACCCAGTTCTTTGGGATTTATTATCAAGAAGAATAATTGCAAAGCTTTTTCCAAAGTAAGTATACATTTTCCAAAGACTTAAACAGAGGTCACCAAGAAAGCAGTGCTCACATGGAGAAAAATCTACGCTATAAACAACATCCAGACATTATTTCTATGCTAGAAAACAAAGATGGCACATAACTTGCCTGGAATAACCTTTCCTCAGACCATTTCATTCCAGCTGTGACAACCTAAAGAAGCACCAGTGCTAGGGAGATCTCTGTTCCTCCGGTGGAACTCCATCCTCCCTCACAGAGGAGGATGCCGAACACAGTCTAGCCACACCTGTCTCTGCCACCACAACTGACTCAGTCTCTGCTTGTCAATATATTCAGCTACTTGGCCCAGTGAATCACCTCCCCTAAGCAGGGCTCTTCACAGCACAGCTTTCTCAACTCATCCTGAGCCAAGCTGCACCAAACTTTACCTCTCTCCTTGGATTTCCATTCCTTTTCCCCTCAGTACTCAAGAGCTGCAGCAGCCCAGCAGCACCAGCTCACTGGAGCAAGCAGGCTTGTAAAATAATCGCTTTTATTAAACCAAACATCCCAGGCCAAACTGATGCATAACCAGCCACTGCAAGTATCAGCCAGCCAAGAACAGAACAAACAAACAAAAAAAACCAAACATAAAAAGCACCCCACCAGCCACGAAGCCAGACATCAACCCCCAACCCCCCCCCCCGAAAATAACTCTCACGTTCATCAGACGTTAAGATTACTGAGGATACAGAGCACCAAGAACCAGTGTTTAACACTCTGTTCACAAGACAGTACGTCCAGGACATAGCTGGAAAGAAATCATCATACCCTCTAGTCAGCTCACACATGGCTTCAGTGAGATTGAAAAATCTACTTTAAATATTGCTACGTCCTGCAACGAAGCCAAAGGCTGATGCCAAAGTGAGCAACCCAAACACAAATCAGACTTTTCAAGTGTATTTAGAATTTTACTTAAAGACTTCACTACAAAAGCCAGGAGGAAATTGTACTTACACTATCTGAACAGAAGGAAAAGTAAGAACTTCAGAAGAAAAGCATGGCTAATCTCTGTTAAGAAGCCAAGCCTCAGGAAAAAAAGCTTCACAGAGTGTTCCAGCCTTTTTTTTTCCTTCCAAAACTTAAATCATCTCAATCCCTTCCTCCCAGGCCCAACACTGATAGATTCCCTTCCATTGATAGTTCCACCTTCCATTTTACATATTTTAAAAGAAGGAGGGACCAGTGTTGACCATTCAAATTAATTTGCATCTGCCACAAACCACTGTAAATTCTTCATTTAATTCAGTTTGAGACAGAATGGCATCTGGAAATTTCTAATACAGATGCACAGGCTTCAACTTACAAAGTTCAGGATCTGGTTACAGCCCAATAATTAATTCAATCTCTTAAAAGTGTAACACATTCTTACTTTGCTAGGTCAAGTTCAACTACAGGTAAGAATTCTCCTCTATTTTTTCCTTAAGGATGCAAGAGTTCTTAAACTCCTGTGCCCTGTACAGGTAGCTCTGAATGATCACCAGGTCAATAGCCCTTGGAAAATGGGCAGAGTGTAAGCAAAGCCCTTGGCAAGGCCTAAGGTACATTTTCCACATTTCTGACTATTACCTTGAAAAAAAATAAAATAAACCACACAAAACCCCCACAAACAACAAATCCCTTTGCGTGGTGACATCTGAACCAGATGATAATGCTGTAGGCACTGGAAAAGCATCACCTGAATACTAACTGCCTACTCCTTTGCAATAGTAATGATTAGGGAACCGAGAACAGTCTCCATCCCATGATTTCAGATCCACCACCCTAAGAAACAGGTGGTTGCCATTCACCTGAAAGCCAAGGAGAATGCCTGGAGGTTTTGTGGGACAAATCCGAACTACAAGCACTGGAAGAGATGTCCAGCACAGTAAACAGCATCTTCACTATTTGTATTTTCTAAAAACCAGCACACTCCCATGCTATGTTTAATCCCCAGCCCTCAATTACTCACAGCTCTAGACAGGTAAACACTCATTTGCTGCCACAGACCAGACATCCCCCCCAAAAAAAGTAATTTAAATGCCAACCTCCCCTTGTACAAGGGAGAGCTGCAAGGGACAGAAATAACACGAGGACATGCTCAAATGTGAGATAATGTTGTATGTTAAGCCAACACAAACCCCTCACCCTTCAACTCAATAAATGATGATGATAAACTGGGTAAAATAAAATAGATCAATTGAGCTACCATGACAGATCACTGTTATCTACCTCACTGTAACCAAAACGCTTTGGGGAAGCCTTCACTTTTCCAATCCCTTTACCAAGGATGCAGAAAAAACTAGAGAACAAGCACAGGGGCCAAGCACACACAACTTCTCCAACTAGAGTATTACCAAAGGAAGACTCCAAGCAAGCGTTACTGTCCGGTTCCTCTTTTCCATCTATAATTTTAAAACTTCAGTAATTTCCCTGGCACTGTTTCATCAGACCACTTAAGGTGCTTAGGTACACCCAGAGTTTTATTCTTATAAAATATTTATAGGGAAGAAATGTGCCAGTTCCCAACCCATCAAACATTACACGCTTCCCAGTCCCGTCAAATGACTTTTCTAGCCTTCTGACTATGCACCTGAAATAACAGGAAAAATACTATTCTTAAAATACATGGCTTTGAGATTAACTTGCTTTGTTCTTAATGCAATCTTTAATATTAAGAGAGCTTTATTCTTTCCAGAAAGAAAAACATTCCGGCTCAATTATAACCATCCCTGCCATAAAGGTGCTACCAAAGAAACAGAACCATTCAAGGTGATGAAAGCAGTGAGAGGCCAAAAACTTTCATCTCTAATACCAACTTAATCATGACTGTTTGATCTTAGAAATATTATTTAGCCTATAGTGCATTATAGAGATGGATATAATGCTTTAAATATTACATACCTTTACAAGCGCAATGCAAGCAAAGCTCAACGATTACGACATCAAGTTAATTCACTGATTAGTCAGACCTAAGGTATGTTTTCATATTAAAATTATGGTCGTTAATAAGCCAGAAAAAGAGAGCTATGCTGGTTAAGGTATTTTCATACCTGCTAACGCTACCTCAAATTCAACAACTCAGTCACGCTTTAAATGCACATCATCATTAATCATGCTAAAAGTTTTACCTAGCAAATATATTAATATTTCATGGGTTTATTTATACTATAACCACCATGAAAATTAGTTTAATAAGCAGCCCATTAAAAAGCACTTAAAGGCCACACTCTAAGTTGAGTGAAATGCACGCTCCAAAGCCTCTCTAGAAGCAGTCCAGCAATCAGAATAGCTTCAGCAAGGAAAAAAAAAACCACCACCACCACACTTTAAAAACACCTTTTTGAAGAACAGAAGTATAGACCACCACAGTCAACTCTTTTTAGATCTTGGCATAAAGTTCTTTGGCTAACAATTAAAATGCCGATGACAAAATTAAAGTGACTCACAACAGCCAGTGCGCAAATAATTTTAACTAGAGGGAAAATAATTCATCTGGAAAAGGCAGCAAAATATTATTCTGATTCTATTTTCTGATAACAGTCACAGAGGTTTACTCTGCCTAGCTCTGACCGTCACCTCCTCTGGTTGAGGAGCATCCTTCCCTTTCTTCTCCTGTGAAAGGAGAGCAAAGAGCACTGATTGTCCCTTATTTCTGTCTTCCAAGCAGTTGAAGAACCTGAAACAGAATAGTTCTGCACCTGCACAACTCCACCAATTAAGCATTTCATTGACTTGGTAAAAAAAAAGTCAGCAGGAAAAGTATTTTAAATCAGAACTCTAAAAACAAGCAGTGCTTAAATAACTGTGTTTATAATACTTTAAATTGACACTCTGCACATAATCTCTCAAACACAAAACTTGAAGTTTCATTATTTTGGGGGTTGGCTTGTTTGGTTTGTTGGTTTTGGCTTTTTGTTGTTGTTGTTTAAACTGTTCTCTCTTGTTTCAAAGTATTCTTTGCTGAATTCACCCTACACAATAAGCTGCTCTAGCCACCAACCACAGACTCAACACTCCTGTTCTTTACATTCAGGAGAACTAAGGGAGGGCTGACTTCAAAGACATCCATGGCAACAAAGCAGCTGATATTGAAATAATGTGATCATGTTCACACTGGCTAAAAAAAAACAAACAGCAAAAAATAAAAACAAACAAAACAAAAGCCCATCTTTTCCTTCCTCTATAGTTTATGGACTTAAAAAGGAAGGTTTCAAGTAGTTGCTTCCCCTTGTTATTCAAACTTAAGTGTCACAGGCTTTCTGGATAACACCAAGAAGAAAATCGATGGATAATCTTAACAGTAACCCTCCCAGCTTCAAAGTTTCACCGCTTTACAGGAACATTTCTTATGAGAAAAGTAAAATCACCTTCAACACCTATGGAAAAAAGGCTGCTCCTGTATCAAACAGCATCTAATCTTACCTCCTACTTGTACCAAAGCAGTGTCCAAATACTGTCCTCACTGATGCCACCACGCACACAACTCTTCCCCCAGATATTATATTTACTGGTTTTGTTTAAAGGGGCTCATGTGATTTAGACCCATTTTAAAACATACTTGTCACTTCTCTGGTGTTGTCCAAACAAGCCATCAGATGCTGCAGGCTCAAAATTAACGGTTGTATCAACAACGGTAACAGCCAATACATCACTTATTTCCTCTGCTGTCACCTCCAGTGCAAAGGAAACATCCAATACACCACCTGACCCTGCTTCCTACCACGTGTTTACAACTTCTGCCTTTCACTCAGAGTCCAAATATGAAGAGTTAAAGAGCACGGATGCACAGAAGTCAGATATTTTAATTTGGTTCTCCGAGCAGCAGCCTGGGAAGCCGTTTTTATGTCAGGACACAGCCCATCACATTACAGCAGGCGAACTGTTGAGTCTAAGACCAGTTGACAGTGCTCCTAGGAGGCTGACAGACAAATAAGGACAAAGCTACAGATGGGGCACCTTCAGATAGAAAACTCAATCCAAAACAATCCCAAGAAGTCCTATCAATGCCTGAGATGTCACCTCAGAAAGAGGCTCACCTTCGGCATTTGCTATCAGACAGCATTACCGCTCAACAGCACCAACAGCCAGACAGCTACTGACAAAAGGCAGGCTCTGAAAGAGGAAAAGGAAAACCACAAGCAAGACTTAATATTCAAAAGGGAGCAGAGTTTTCAGGAGATAGGCAGAACCAATGTCAGGGCTTCTACTTGCTGTAAATAACATCTGATATGAGCCATCCCTTGTTCTTCTGCATCTCCCTGCACACTCCCGTGCCTCAGCCCTGCACTCACTCCCCTCTGTGTTTAATGACAAAACTACTCCAGCAGAAAAAAAGGTCCACTTTGCTAAAATGGAAGAAAACCAGTAAGCACTGGAACTATGAAAAGCAAAGGGAGGGGCCACACAACTGGAAAGAACAGAACAACAGGAGCTGGCCGTTTTGGCAGGCTGGCAGCTTGTGAGCCACCGCCTGTAAGTGCAGCTCAGTCTTTCAGCATCTCACTGACAGGGGGTCCAAAAGGTCCCAAACAGAAGGAAGAAACAGTAAGGGACAAGCTATTCAAAAGAAAATATCAGAATGTTTTATTACTGTGACAGATGTTGCATCAGGACTCTTTTTAAAGGTCTGCAATGAGTCTCCTACTAAACTAAGCATGCAGAATTATAACAAAAATTTATATTAAAAATACCTAATTTATTTTTTAGATTTGAAGCCAGAAGGTAATCACTTACCTTGAACCATTAACTGTCAGAGTAACCACTAAGTCACTGCCATCTGCTGCCTCCACAATGACAGAATAACCATTAAAACTGACCCAGCCTGACATTCCTGGACCTCACAGCAGAGAAGCCAAGAACTAAACAGACCTCAACCCCAAAACAGCCCACCAAAGACACTCCTCCTACAGGCTTCTTCAAACTGAGCAAGAACCACTAAGGAATGAATGAAAAGATGAGGTTTGATTCGGGATCACCCAGCCAGCCTCCCTACATAAACTGAGCCAGCTATAAGGATTTTATTTCCAGTTTCATGCATGCATAAGCCAGCACTGGAAACCAACCACCTCTGCAGGCAGCTCTAAACGAAGGTGGGAATCTGAACCTGAAAAAACCCTTTTCTGGTCGCTGCTACCAGCCAGGAGAGGTTTCCTCAGCATTAAGCAGGCAGCTCTCGCCAGAGCTCTGAAAGGAAAACCCCGTAAGGCACCCAAGGCAAACTAAAGCCGCCCCACCGAGAGCTCTCCCTCCCAGGAGGCCGCTGCCAGGGCGGCAACGCAGAGGTACCAACAGAGCGGGAGAGGCTCCTCTCCGCGGAGGGCCCCCCGGCCGCCACTGCCAACCCCGCGGGCGGCTCCCCGAACCGGCCGTGTCCCCTCACGCCGCGCTCCACAGCGCGGGAAGCACCGGCCTGCACAAACCCCGTTTTCAAACCACAAATCACGAGGTAAATAAGGAAGGGCGGCCCAGGGTGGCGCTGGCCCGGCCGAGGAGCGGCGGCGGAGCCCGAGGGGCGCGGAGCCCCGCTCTTTGTTCACGGCCGCGGGTAGGCCCGGCCCGGCGCGGCGCGGTGCCCGGCCCCTCACCTCACGGACGTCCTGCAGGCACTCGAGGACGGCGAGGTTGTTGGCCCAGCTGTGCTTGGAGCAGAGCCGCACCACGTCCTCCCGGCACACCGCCTCCTCCGACAGCTTCCACCCGCTACCGGAGCCGCCGCCGCTACGAGAACCGCGCGGGCCCACCGCGACCGGACCCGCCGCTTGCACCGGTATGGGCACGCCGCCGCCAGCGGGGGGAACGCCGGGAGCGGGGCCGCCCGTCGCCGGCCGCGCCGCCAGCGCCAGGAGCAGGAGAAGCGCCGGGCCCGGGCAGCGGCTCCGGACACGTCCGCACGGCGCCATCTTGGATCCGCCACCTCCGGCGCGAAAGCCCGCCCACCCAGCGGCACGCACGCCGTATGCAAATCAGAACGCCGGTGACGTCACCACGGCGCAACCCCCTCGCCGCACGCCACGCCCCTTTCGAGGGTGCGCGAGGAGGGGGGCGTAGTTTTCGCCGGCCCCGCCCGTTGCCCCGCCCATCACCGCCTCGCGAGGCCCAGGCGGCATCGCAGCCCCCGGCGCCATCATGGCCCCGGCTGCCATTACGGCCCCGCGGAGGCCGCTGTTGCCGCTTGGGGGGCGGGTCTGATGCAGCGCCGGCGGCAGGGAACGCTGGGGCTATGTCCGGGGCATTCTCTCACCTCAGGGAAGCGGGCCTAACACTGCACCTCCCACAGCTCGCAGTGTTATCCTCCTTGGGGAGAATTTGGGGAGAGTTGCTAGAAGCCTGAGAGGCTTTGGCTGCCATCGTGGTGGAGTCGTAGAATAGTTTTGGTTGGAAAAGACCTTTAAAATCACCAAATCCAGCTGTTTCCCCAGCACCGCCAGGGCACTACTAAACCATGTCCCTCAGCACCACATCTCCACAGCTTTGAAACCCCTCCAGGGATCATGGGGACTCCACCACTGCCCTGGGCAGCCTGGGCCAGCCCTTGACAACCCTTGTGGGGAAGAAATTGTTTCTCAGGTCCAAGCTAAACCTCCTCTGGGGCAACTTGAGACCATTTTCTCTTGTCCTGTCACTTCTTCCTTGGGAGAAGAGACCAACACCACCTGTGAGAGAGCTGTTGAGAGCCAGGTGGTCTCCCCTGAGCCTCCTTTTTTCCAGGTTCAACAAGGCCAGGTCCCTCAGCTGCTCCTCACCAGACTTGTGCTCTCGACTCTTCCCCAGCTCTGCTGCCCTTCTCTGGACACGCTCCAGCCCTTCAATGTCCTTCCTGGAGTGAGGGGCCCAAAACTGAACCCAGGATTTGAGGGGCAGCCACCCCAGTGCTGAGTACAAAGGGACAAGAATGGAGAGAAACAGGCACTTCTGCAAGAGTGGTCTTGTCCCCAGAGCAGGACCTGCAATGGGAGGTACAGGTTCCTCTCAGGGCAATAAGGGGGAGCTGGATGCTGAATTTAGTGACGGATCCTCTGAAAATAATGTCCGCAACCACACATCAGAGCAGCATTTTGGTAATACCTTGGCTGGCTCTGCCAGACCTCTGAATTTCACAGTAAAAAAAAAAAAAAAAAAAATTTTCCAGGTGCTGGGTCAGCAGCAGCAGTGGGACACAGGTCCCACCACCAGCTCATTAACCACAGCTTCTAAGGTGCTCTCCCAGCAGCAGGATTGCACCAGAGCAGCTCACATCCTTCTGCAGAGCATCTCGTGCTAAAGGGGAATTTCCTCACAGCCTTGGATTTTACCACCCTGCCTAATCTGCCATTAAATCACCATGTCCACACAGCAAGTTCAACAAGGAAGAGGTATTTCTGCACACACAGCGACAGCTCTTCCCATGCAGTAACCCCAGCTGCGCACCACAGCCCCTCACCCTTGGCAGAAATTCCCTTATTGACACATTTTAAGCGTTCTACCCGTGATGCAGCATGTTTAAGTCTCACTGCTTCAAGTGTTTTTATAGCCCCAAGCTTTGCAGAGAGAGGCTGGGGAGAGCTGAGCTGCTGGGACGCCTCTCACTCCTTCCCAGCAGCATCCTCCCCCTCCAGCTCACCTCTTCAGGGAGAAGAAAAGATTTTTCCTGGTCCATGAAGAGGAACTTCTGTGTTTTTTAATTGGATACAGACCATGTGGCCACAGGCACTGCTCTGAATCTCGGCTCAGTCCCCACGCAGTGCACTGAGGCCATCCTCACATGCAGGCTGGCTCAGCCATCTCCTCCAATCTATGGGTCCCCCAAAATTTCAGTGCTGCCTTTTCCAGATCATGATCTTCCACATCAATAAATGCTTCTGAGGAAGCTACATGCTCTGTCCCTCAAATCCTGTGTTCAGTTTTGGGCCCCTCACTCCCACAAAGACAGTGAGGGGCTGGAGCATGTTCAGAAACGGGCAATGAAGCTGGGGAAGGGACCTGGGCTTGATGAGCCTAGAGAAAAGGAGGCTCAGGGGAGACCACCTGGCTCTCAACAACTCCCTGACAGGAGGTTGGAGCCAGGTCAGGTTGGTCTCTTCTCCCAAGGAAGAAGTGACAGGACAAGAGAAAATGGTCTCAAGTTGCCCCAGAGGAGGTTTAGCTTGGACCTGAGAAACAATTTCTTCCCCTTGAGGGTTGTCAAGGGCTGTCCCAGGCTGCCCAGGGCAGTGGTGGAGTCCCCATGATCCCTGGAGGGGTTTCGAAGCCGTGGAGATGTGGTGCTGAGGGACATGGTTTAGTGGTGCCCTGGCAGTGCTGGGGGAACAGTTGGACTCAGTGACCTTAAAGGCTGCAGCCTTTTGAGCATCAAGCACAAGGGAAGCTTCATGCCTTAAGCACAGCTCTCTCTCCCGCCCCCTGTGACAAGGAGTTTTTCGGGAGAGCGATGCTGTTGACACATCGCAGCGGAAGCCCCGGGTTGTTCCTGCACAGCCTGGCGCTCCCCCCTGGATTCACGCAGCTTGTGCTGAAGTTCATGCCTACCTTTAAAAAAAAAAAAAAATATATAAATCGCAAACCAACAAAAAAAAATTTCAGCCCTTCCTCCATCCTGCAACAATGCTTTCCCGTCTGCTTCTGCCTTCCCAAGCACTTGATGCTGCTCCCAGCTTGATGCCCTCGGAAGTGTGGGGACCTCGCTCCACCTTCTGCACCTCTGTCACTCGTGGAAACGCTAAACTGGACGTGTAGTGAGACTAAAACCCCCGGGCCTTCACATTAATTATGCTTCACTGAGTGAGATAATCACTGAAATTAATTTGAGGCAGTTTTTTCTCTTGACCAGCACAGGCTGGACAGTGCCTGTTACCTGCTAAAATTGTCCCAAGGATTAGATGAATATTTTAGGGCATAGTTCCCCACCTCTTTTTTTTGCTACTTAGAGGCATTATTTTGCAAGAAATGGGGTAGGAGAAACATCTCCCATGTCCTTGGTGCTCTTCAGATGCTGCTACAGCTCCCAGACTTTACTAGTGAACCTCCTGTACTGGGGCAGGAGCTTCCTATGGGCAGACACCAAGCTCTGTCACACCAGGGCACCCACAGCCCATCCTCTTTAGCAAAGAGAAGCAATGGGAGCATAGGGCATTTCTGCCTTCTCAGACCTATCTCTAACTCTCTTTAAGTCTCTGAAAAGCAAACGAACAATGATAAATATTGTTATCTCAAGCCAGTGAGGCTGTTTACTCCAACAGGTTTGACTTTGCAGGCTGAGAGGGCTCACAGGGGATGAGAGTCCCACTGCCAAGGTGATTCACCCTCCTCTTCTTGCTTTTGCAGGATTAGGGATGTAGCTCAACTGGGAGGGGGGTGGAACATTCAACCAATTCACATTTTAGGGGGAAAAAGCCTTAGTCTGGAGCTTTGGTAATAGAAAAATCAGAAGCACCCTCCCAGCAGGGGAGATTGGGGCCCCCCCCATCAGGGAAATCTGTTCTTTCAGATTTATTTGTTCTGGTGTTTGATGCAAATTAAACCCAACAGAAAACTTGTTTTTCCTTGCTTGTTCCTTTATTTATCCCCCTGCTCTCCTTTTCCTCAGTCTTTGTCCTCCATCTACCATCAACCAGCCAGCTCTGTTAAGGGATTTACTGCCTTGCTAGAAACTCTGCTGATCTACATTAGCAGAAAAATCTTGCCACGTCTCCTTGCAAACCAAGAAGAACTAAATGAAATCCCACCGGGATGCTCCGGCTACCTCGGCATAACAAGGTTCAGACTAAGCTGCTTGTTTCACTTGCTGCAGCGCCTGGGTTTAATCCAATTTGGTTCAGAACACAGAAAATCACCTCTTTTCCGCACTCCAGGAAGCGGCAGGCACGGCCAGAGCCAAGTGAAGCGCTTGGCAGGTCCTGCCTTGGTGCCCATACTGTGCCCACTTCTCCCCTCACGCTTTTTTAGTGCTCCCTTTTGTCACGATCCCAAACGTTGTGGGTATTTGTTAAAATCTCCCCTCAAGCCTGTTTTTAAAACAAGTTACAATCAGGAAAGGGGCTCCCCCACAGAGAAAAATATTAAAAAATGCCTTGGTGCAGTTAAAAGCGAGGCACCATCCGCAGGGGCAACGGCACTGCCCGCCTTCACCTCTCACCTCACAGCAGATTTACTACAGGAGTTGCCAAGGGGCCGCCCTGCTCCATGATAATGAAATCTTCCCAGAGACAGTGGCAGAAATAGCCACGGAGCAGCTTACTGCCTAAAACACCAGTGAAACAGCTCAGCCTCTAACAACAGCTGCCTCACGGCAGGCAGAGATGCTGATTTTTTTCCTTTCATCCCAGAACCTGCCCCATTTGACTCTACACAGAGATGAGCAAATATTTAATTAACATGTTTGACCTTTTATCAGCCCTAGATTGCTGAGGGCTTTCTGCACACAATTTAGGTGCTCGTTCCCAGAGCCTGATGCAAACCCAGGACCTGGAGAGTGTTACGAGGTTGTTCCTATCTCAGATCTTTGAGAATTTTCTTCAATGCCGATTTGAAAGCTGAGAAAACAGGAAAGTGTCATCTGCCATTATTATTTTAATAGCATTTAACTTTGTATCTCATATTTCTCTAAGGCAGTATAAAGTAGAAAACAAGTGCTACAAAAGCTGAGAGGCCTTTTAATTCCTTCTCCTGTGTATGTTTAAAGTTTTCCAAATTTCCTGTGGGATGAGGAGTTGGAGCTGCCTGAGCACAAGCGATGCCTCAGAAGAGCAGAGAACAAGCAGCTCACTGCACTAAGTCAACAGAGCCCAACTTGCTCCTCTTGCTTTGAGCTGCTGTTACCCAAGACTCACAGCATCATTCTTTTTACTAACCCTTGGTTCCCAATCCTTGTTAAAGCACCAAACCCTCACACCAGCAAGTTTATTTCCAGTTAGAAAGCTGATGGAGGTGTATGGGCTGCCTTTGCTCAGCACTTTCCCTTCCCTTCACCCCGTTCAGAGCAGCATGGCTCGGTGAGGACTCTCCAGTCACTAAAAACCTCCATTATTTCAGTCTGAAGCTCAGTGTACTACAGAGCACCAGAAACCTCACCTGCAGATGGGGAAACTTCTTCACATTTGCAAGGTAGATGGTGTGTAGCCCAGAGACTATTTTTAAAGTACAGCAGCACCAAGCAGAGTTGATAACTATAAATGCTTTATTTTCACAGTATATAAAAATAGAGGAACAAAATACTATAGAGAAAAATATAAAGTTAAACAGATATCTTCTCAGTCTCATTTTTAAAGACTGGATTATACTGCACAAGCCCTAGACATCAGCAAATAAAAGGGTTCTGGCAGTTTAAGCAGTGGCACACTCAACCCCAACGGGACAGGCACTGTGGCCAGAGGCAGAGGTGTGCTGAGAGGCACGTTTCCAGGGCAGGGAGCTCATCTTGCATCCTCCATCATCTTTGCAAGTTTGCTGTCATTAACCATAAAATGAAAACCAAGTCCTGTTTCATGATCTGACCTGGAGATAAGACACTCAAACCCTGCAGCATATTTAGAGTGTAAGAGCCCACTGCACGTGGCCAGCACAGAGCCGCTGACCCACTAATCCCACCCCCATGAGCTCAGGTTTCCACAAACCAGCGGTTCCACAGCCCATTCACACACAAATACAACTGGAGCTGCCTGGGACTGGCTGGCGAGCTGGCAACTATGATGCAAGGAATGCAAAAGGTCAGTGAAAGCAAGCTGATGAAATCCCTGAGTTTCCACCAGTTCCTCAAAGGGGGACAAAAAAGGAAAAAAAAAACCCAACTGAAAAAAGCAGCAGCCAGCATTTTTCCCCCCAGGGTACTGGCTACTTCAGTACATTACTGTCTTTAAGGAAGGACTTAGCAGCCAACAGTACAAGAGCCATCTCCTCCTCTTTACCTCTGCTTCTCTAGTTTCCTTTTCCACAACCAAACTGTCCAAGTTTGGTTGTGGGAAGAGAGAAGAGGAAGGAAACAGGGGCAGAGAATTAAGGAATTACAGTGCAAATTACACCCTTACGGTGTAGGGAAAAACAAAACAAAACCAAAAAAACACAAAAGAAAAAGGTTATCTGGAGATTTTTCCAAGCCTCTTCTCTTCAGGGTCACAAAACAGGATATGTCCTGATCATGGAGGAACTGCTGACTGACCTCAGACATTCCAAAGAACCTGGAGAACATGCCCTTGAAGCAGTGATCTTGCCTTCACATTGAGGATGGGCCACATGAGTGAGGTGCCTGTACTGCCACCTTTCCATCACCTGGTAATCACAGCAGCACTCCAGAAGGAAGTGCAGTGGGAGTCTCAGGTTGTCACATTCCTCACATTTTGTTGATCTGTAGAAGAGATTTGCAAGTCCCTGTGCTGTATTCACACTGAAAAAAAAAAAAAAAGAAAAGTGCAGCAGCACACGCTGGAGACAAGCCAAGAATTATTGCCGTGCCGAGGCAGCTTGTGCAGTTTAACTGAAGAAAATTGACCAAAAATCATAAGGCTAGGCCTAAAAAGGGAGATGAAAGAAGGGAATTGCTTCAGACACCAGCAGATCTCGGCTTCCTGCCCGCTGTCAGAAAGGTGCTGCAGTGGTTCCTGCCTCCTGTAAGTAGCACGTGCAGGACAGCAGTCTGGGGCCGAGCGGTAGTGCAGGGCTGATCAGCAGCATGCTTGGAAAGCTTCTGTGGCAGGGCTGGGGACCTCTCACTGCCACTTGTAGATCTTCACCATCTTCTCAGTTAGGGTGGCCAGGAGGTAGGTTTGGTTCACCTCCACAGGGCAGATATCCAACACGGGCAGGTCAGCCTGCAGCTTCTGCAGCAAGGAGCCGCTGCCAGCATCCCAGAGCTGTGGGACAGACAAGGTCAGGGAGTGCAGGGCTGTCCCCACCAAAACAGAGCCTCCTCTCTAGAGAAAAGGACTTCCCTTAAGTTACTTACAGGACCCCTTCTCTACATTCACACCCTGCTTGGATTCACAGCACAATGTCCCCGCGAGTGCCCTCTCCTCTGTCTGCAGTCCCCTGCATCTGAGGTTGTTTTTTTTCATCTAGAGGATGATCCTTCTCCTCATCTTCTCTGTCACTCTAAAGCATCCATCCCTCAACCCCTACCACATTCACTATCCACCAACACACCGATGCTGTGACTAATACAGCTTCTCTCAAGAGCTGCAATCAACCCCAACACAACACTGAAAGGAATGAGAGATACCAGGGCAGAGTTTGATGCCTCGTCACCAGCACACACGAAGATGCTGCCATCCTCCTCTGGGCTCTGGAAAATGGCATTCTTGGTCAGCAGTTTGCAGGTGGGCCCAGCACTGAAAGTCTGAACGGGGTTAGAGGAACACACCACATCTTCAGAGGCCTCTGTCAGTGGGCTGCAGGTCAGTTGCATCATGACGCAGCGCACACATGGGTTATTTTTACCTGGGTGACAGAAGAAAACCTTTGGAAAATGTAATTGCAGACACGTTGTAACTGTAGGAATACAAGCAACCCCACCCTGCAGCTGCCTCCTTTTGCCCTCAGTCAGCTTTTATCTCTGGGCAGATGCTCACTGCTCTGTCTGGGGCAGGTTCTACACCTCCGCTGAGCCCTCAGCACCAAAGCTGCTGTTTAACTCAACGCCCGCCAAGCCGAAGCAGCCAGGAAAAGCGCGTTGCCATTACGTACTAGGCCTGTATGTCGCGAGGCAGTGCCGCGTGCAGATCTCCGTTTGAATATCGATGCACCCTCCGGGTTCCAGCGGCAGGTGATGAGGCCGGTATGAGTTACCGGCTTTGTGTTCCCAAAAGCAGGCTCCTTCCAAGGTCCCAGCCAGTATTCCCCCATAAGGCAGAGACGCTGAGGCCATGCGGGGCAGGTAGGACAGTGATACCATGGGGCACCTGAAAGCATGATGGGCAAGAGTCAGTGGCGCCGGCCACAGCCACACCAGTGTTTCACTGCACTGCTGTGGAGCTCCAGCCACATGGCAAAGAGGGGGACCAAGTGGGCTACAAAACAGTCCTTCAAGCACAGAAGCCCAAAGGTTTTGTCAAGAATAGACAAAATTCAACATAACTACTGGGCTTTATGTTTTAAAGAAGCATCATACAGCACACATCAGATGCATGGAAATGAGCATTTGATTCCCTGAGTAGGAGAGATTGAAGTATCAGTGTCTCACAACTCTCGAATTTGTCCTAAGTTAAATACTAAATCTAGCTCCACAACAAAGTCAGTTCTGCTCAGGTTGCACCAGTGGGTCCATTTCTGACCACACCATGCCTTAAAAAAAGTCACAGGGGCCAAGCACTCTTACTAAATTCTACGTATACCAGGCATACTTATGAGACACTTCTCACTGCCATGCTAAATGAGTTTCTGAACAAGAGATTCTCATAAAACCAATTTCAACTCTCACAATTGCTGCGTGATTTGTGGAAGAAACTATGCTTAACAATGTAAGTTAGAGAAATTGAGGAAGGAAAAACCCTTATGCTGTACCTGGACTTCTGAGGGACTAGTTCCTGGACGTGAGAGTTAGTGTCTCTCAAATCATATATCATGATGGAGCCATTGACCAAGCCAGCATAGATGTAGTTTGTGTCATCAAGACACCAGCAGCAGCTCCAGACAGGACGGCCAGTGTTGTATGTCTGCACCACAGTGTTTGTTGCCAAGCTGCAGAAGAAAATAAAAGTGTTGGCCCACTGCACAAGCATCTACCAATGAGAAAACAGCCTAATTAAGGTAAGCAAATGTAGCTTTTTAAAGTCTTTAGACACAAGCATGTCTCTTCAGATTGAATTCTGAATTAACTCCTTTATTCCAGACATGAATTGGGAAAATCTAGACAGAACCACTATTTGGAAATTGTCAAGTAATTCTTCCGGGCCAGTGCTTCCTTTTCCAGATTGGTCTTTGGAGACGGGGAAAGGAAATCTCAGCACTGAGTTACTGGAAAGGGAGAGCTGAGTTACTTTTCTGGAAACAATTAGAAGAAGTGACTCTAGCATAATCCCGTAATATCGCATATTCCTGAGATCACAGGCTTGTCTCTTCAGATTACAGCTCATCAATTATTTCCCTCTTTTTCCACAAGACACAGTGTTTATCCTCAAAAGAATCCAAATCAGGCAAGAATGAGACAAGAATTGGAGTAAAGACAGCTGAAGGAGTATTTATAGTGTTAATTCTTTAGAAACTCAATTTGTGGAAGGAAGAAAAGGGAAGTACGCAGAGGGGCACAACCCAGAACAGCAGGTGAAGTCAGTGTCAGAGTAGAAAGTTATTTCCAAAGGGCAGCATTGTCAACACAGGCTCAGCACATTGAGAACAGTAGGAGACAAATGATGGCACGTATTACGAGTAGCTCTGGGTACCCTTCACAATATGTGGGTTTCTCACTGGGGAAGGTGACTGTGCTCAGAACTCCAGAGAAGCAAGTAATTCCTCCCAGGTAAGTACAAGGGGAACAAAGACAAATCTGTCTGGGGGAATCTCACAGGGAGTCTAATATCAGAACAGGGACTGGTTCAAAACAAGAAAATAAATCCAAAACCAAACCAACAAACCAAACAACAAAATCATGGCACTATTTCATGTCTCCTGTTCCGGCTTGCAAGTGTTTCAGGACATTTTGGATAATTCCTTTTGGTATGATCACTATGAAATCAGTAACTAGAGAATAAAGATAGCCAAGAAGGTAACTCTTCTTTCAGGGGAACACTGAAAGAAGTATGCAGATGCTGCTGAAGCAAATGCTTAAATCCAAGACATTCTGGGATCAAGCACAAGGGCAAGAGGATCACAAGTTCCAGTGCAGCCAGCCAGGCAGGTATGGGAGTCAAGTGTCTGAGCAGATACCGCAACAAGAAGCCGCTCACCCAATTAAACCATGAGAAGAATATAAACCTCATCGGTACAAAATTTGACATGCTGACTTTAGCATCAGGGACAGACAGTTTTGTTTACTTTCAACTAGTCTATAGCAAACATTTCAACATGGTAACATGAAAACATTCTTTCCATTTTTGTTGCAGGATTAAGTTCTCTTCATTCCTTCACTCATGGGAAAGAATTGGGACTAATGGGTCAAACAGACACGTATCCTGCCTAACCCTGTACCTACTGACAGCCAGATGTTCATAAAGGTGTTAATGTAACTCAGTAAGAAACAATCAGCCAACAAAGTTCTGAAGCATCTTAAGCCTGAAGAGCAGAGTAGCAAGAAGACATTCATAGGCTGTAAATTCTAACAGGACCGGACACATTTTTCTCTCAGCCTCTGCATAATTAGTGTCCAACCCACTGCTTTACATCTCCAGTAGCTCTAGAGAACCTGTGTTCCTTCAGCACTTGCTCAACCATGGTCTCTATGCATTTCACAACCCAGATGAATTCCATGCTCCTCAAGACGTGTAAAATCAGAGAAGCCAACAATAGGGCAGGGAATAGAGCACCCAACCTAAATACCCCTTGGTTCTGATTTAGGCT
This sequence comes from Megaceryle torquata, assembly GCA_024611175.1. Classification (NCBI taxonomy): domain Eukaryota; kingdom Metazoa; phylum Chordata; class Aves; order Coraciiformes; family Cerylidae; genus Megaceryle; species Megaceryle torquata. The sequence goes on from JANIJG010013756.1 coordinate 46,620, forward strand.
GGACAGGTTCCCATGCTCCACATGTCCCTGCAGTAACAGAAAGCCAAGCGGACAGTATGTTGCACAACTATACATGATGCCACATTTGTGCTCAACATAGCTTGGCCAATCCGTGCTGAATTACTTGCTTTCCACAGAGTTCTCCACAGGAATAGTATCACAGAAAGGTAGCTCAATAAGACTTCCACCTAAAAGATCATAGAACCATGGAATGGTTAGAGTTGGGAGGGACCATTCAAGGTCATCTAGTCCAAGCTCTTGCAGGAAGCAGGGACATCTGCAACTAGGGCAGGTTGCTCAGAGCCCCCACCAACCTCACCTGCAATGGTGCCAGGGATGGGGCAGCGACCACCTCTCTGGGCAACCTGGGCCAGGCTCTCACCACCCTCCCTGTAAAACATTTCTTCCTTCTCTCCAGTCTAAATCTCCCTCTGTCAGTTTGAACCCATCCCCCCTTGTCCTGTCCCAACAGACCCTGCTCAAAAGTCTGTCCCCATCTTTCTGACAGGCCCCTTGAAGTCCTGAAAGGCCACCAGAAGGTCTCCCTGGAGCCTTCTCTTCTGCAGGCTGAACACCTCCAACTGTCCCAGCCTGGCCTCCCGGCAGAGGGGTTCCAGCCTTCCCAGCATTGCTGGGGCTCCTCTGGTCCTGCTCCAACAGGTCCCTGTCTCTCCTGCACTGGGACTCCAGGAACTGAAAGCATAAAAGTCTTTCCCACTGTTAGCTCCCACATGCAGACCTGGTCTCTTGTTAACAGAATCTTTCGGAAAGCAGAAGAGCAAGTGCTGCAAGGCATTTCTAGTGAAGCAGATCAAACCCCAGTCCAGTTTCTTGCACATAGCAGGACTCAGCTGGGACAGGTCGCTCCCTGAAGCATGGCTCACCTGGTAAGTTTGAGAGTGTTGTCCAGAGCAGCAGAGAGCAGCAAACCATCTGCTCGGCTGCCGAAAGCCAGCCCCCGAATCTGTTTGCTGTGGATGGGGATGTACTGACTGCTCTTCAGGTTGGCCACGCTCATCATCTTAACACCGCAACCTGTCAGAGGAGAAGGATAAAGCCGGTTATTGCGAAGAGGCACGCGTGTAGAACTATCAAGTCTATGTCAGAGCTACAAAGTCTGTACTGAAGCCTGTGGTGAGATGAATATGTCAAATTGATTTGCTGTTGTGGATAAGAACTGCCACAAATCTTTCTTTAGCTCAAATAGCAACAGGGCTAAATCCTTACGGATCCCAGCCAGCAAGAGCTAACTTGGTACCAGCATTACAATTCCTTTTACAAGGGCCTGCTGCTCTTTAGCCAGTTTCTTCAAAGACACTCATGCCGAGATAAAGCCACACACAGTAGGATTACATGGCTATTAAGAGAACAAGCATCATTGCAAAGAATGGTTACAGGTGAACTTAACCTGTGTGCTGCAAGAGTCCTCACAAAGCCTCCATTCAGAGATTCATTCCCTGGCTCCAAAAGCCAGAAAAATAAGGTCAGTTGAATGCAGAAAACTATTTTATTATTCCTAGATAAGAAATATGAATCTCAAAACCATTAACCAAACAAAGTAAGTTTCATCATTGAGAAAGTATTGAAGTGTTTTGCAAATAAACACTCTCAGGCCCCTAATGCTACATCTATTTTACTAACAACACAAGTTGGCACTGATCCCAATGTCAGGTCACCTGCCTCAGCCATAACAGTGAGGAAAAAAAACAGGGCTGCCCTGGGCTTCTTGCCTTCCTATTTCCTCACTGGGAACAGTGTTCCTATCATTCAGATTAAAAGGCTTTGTTTGGTTGTTTTTTTTAACAAGTGTTGGCAAATCAGCTACACGTGGATCAATCCACCTACAGTCTGGGGAGCACTGCTTCTCCCTCAAGCACTAGAAACTTCTCTGCAGGTCCTGGTGTTCTGGTTCCTTTCTTGTTCCTTCAGCAGAGCCCCCTCTGCAAGGAAGACCAGATGCTCCTTTTATCTTCCTGTGTATGTGGCACTTGAGCAGAAGTCAGAGACCATCTGCTGGGATTGTGCTGTGAAGGTGGTGGGGAAACAAGCCACCTCACTAGACAGAAGCTGCCAGTGCAGGGGCCAGATGTACTGTTGGGAATGCTCATAAGGCTCCCCGTTTACAAGACACACACAAACATCAAGCAGAGAAGCAGGAGGCAAGGAAAAAAGCCAATCAACAACAACAACACAACCCCAAAACCCTACCACATTTAACTTTCACCTATGAACCCCCAAATCGTGACTTGCTTCATTACCAGGAATAAAAGTAGACTGGGGAGAAGGCTGCGATACCACAAGACAACTCAGGGAGTCACAGTATGCCATTACTCTGCAGTTCCCAGTCTGAGACACCACAAAAACCTTTTCCAGGTGGTATTTGCGTTGGCTTTGGCTGGAGGGGAGGCTGCCTGGGAGGTGGGGGCGGGAGGTGCCAGGTTGCTGAGAAGCACTTGCATTGTGCTGGGCCACCAGAGCCTTCAGTTCCTGCAAAGAAAGAGACCCACAGAGCTTTAGTGCATCACTGGTGAGGTAACCTTGTGGGCTATCTGCTCCAGATGCTCCAACTGTGCTTGTTCTCGGATAAAGAGGGAAAATATAGACCCATTTCCAAACTGTTCCTGAAATACTGGCTTTTAAAGTCCACTGACTGTGACAGTGAGCAAGAAAAGCATTCAAAGGCTATATAAGTTCTGACAGAACGTACTCAAGAGTCCGTTATTGGATATATTAGGTCCTGTGAAAGAGAGGACTCTGGGGCAACACATAAAAGCCAATAACAATTATTACCAGATCAATGCTGTTTAGAGGAGAACAATCTGCCAAGTATTATTACACGCAGCTAAACCACAACAGAAAGTCAATTAAAACCATTTTCCAGAATTTCCAGAATACCCCATAAAAAAAATATAGAAAAGCCCAACTTTGACCATAAAGGGCATTGCAGGAAACAAGCCAGTCTAATGAAGAGGACCCTGTTCTTGTAAACCCCGGGCAGTTAATTCCAGGAATGACACAACTCTCAAGAGCTCCAATTTTGTTTTCCCACCATCTCCTCCCCCACCCTCTTCTTCCATCTCTGCTCAAGGATGCTCAGCAGAGACATGGCCAAGGACAGTCTCCACCAGCAACAAGGTGTTCCTAGAATTCCACAGACATCATCAGGAGTGAGATGGGCATTACCCAGGGGCACTGGCATATTACTGGAGTCAACTAGAAATGCCCCCATTTTGACCAGCTTGTTGTAACCTACACAGACAGCATAGAACCCCGGGGACAGTGGAGGGAGCACATATCTTACAAAAATTGCTATTTTTCCAAAATATCATGTAAATCTTCAAACAATTAAGGGTCACAAGAGCACTATTATAATATATTAGTAGATTGAAAGCTAGCTTTGATATTGAACCAGCCACAACCACTTAACTCATGTCTAAGCAGAGGCAGCACTTATCAAAGAGGCAAGATCAAAGATCAAGCTCTACATTAATAGTTATCACCAAGACCTCTAACTTTTGGAAACTGCTCAAGAGGAGAGAAATTCTGAGATCTTAGAGGGCTGATCTTGTTTGCATTGAGAGCATGGCAAATGCCCCAAGGGAATTAAAAAAAAAAAAAAAAACAAACCCAAAAAAACAACAAATATTGAAGCTGAAGACTTCAGATGATCCAATTAGAGCAAGCAAAGACAAGACAACCTGGGGAGGAAGATGATGTGTGAGGAATGACAGGATGCTTATGAGGGAAGTTATAGCTTTGGGCTCTTCAGTAAGTGAAAACACAGGTAACTTATAACTAACGAGGCTATTAATTTTTTTCATTAGAAGTTACTTTCTACTAAAAGGCAAGAGGTTACAGCCACTGAGGATCAGAAGAGATTAAAATTTTTTGTTGCTCTGGGGAGTTTACAAAGTTCTCCTTGTCACCTGCACTCAATGTTCAACTTTCACCCAAGTTATTAAAAAGGAAACCAGGCGATTAAAGCCACAAGGACTATTAGTACAGTGTTTACATTTAAACACAACAGATGTACCCAGCAGAGTCAGGAAGTCTTCCTGGAGACACATTACCGAGGTGATTAAAAATGCTATGCTGCAGAACGAATTCCACTGACTGTGCTGAAGAGAGCACTCTCTTGGTAACTGAAGCCTGTGTCTTCCTTGAAGAGGCTTTGTGGTGTTTTCCTGATGCCTGGTGTTAAGTAAGGGCCTGGATGGCATGCTCCTCTCTCTAACACCTATGGATGGCCTCCTACATCTCAGCTTGCCCTTGGGGTGATGAACGAAGAGTCACACAGGGCGAGGAAAGAAGAGGACACACAGCAGAAGTCTTTCTGAGAAGCATGCGTGAGGAGTAGAGGCAAGAGAGCACAGGGAACAGGAAAGGAAAGCCACCAGCTACGGCAAACTCAGAACAGCTTTCTTTTCAGTATTAGGTTAGACTCTTACTAGTTGGTACAAAGCTTTAAAGACAAAGGCAGTTATCAGGTGACCATCACTCTGTCTGTGTTCCCCTAGACCTCTGACAAAGGCCATCTTGCACTGCACAAGTCCCAGCCTCACAGTCAATAGACACAAGACAGTGAAAGCTCAAGCTGCAGGGTAGCACTGCAGGTGTTCCACCTTCCTTCAGTTTGGGTTCAAAGTCAGTCAAAGGGACATGAGAGCATTTGCAAGTGGGCTTCACCATAAGTAGCAGCTGAGTAAAATAGCAGCTATTTCTTCTGAACTGAAGGGTCTAGAGCACAAGTCTGGGGTTGTTGACCCTGGAAAAAAGGAGGCTCAGGGGAGAGCACCTGGCTCTCAACAACTCCCTGACAGGAGGTCGAAGCCAGGTGAGGTCGGTCTCTTCTTCCAAGGAAGGACAAGAGGAAACAGCCCCAAGTTGCCCCAGGGGAGGTTTAGGTTGGACCTGAGGAACAATTTCTTCCCCACAAGAGTTGTCAAGGGCTGGCCCAGGCTGCCCAGGGCAGTGGTGGAGTCCCCATGATCCCTGGAGAGGTTTCAAAGCTGTAGAGCTGTGGTGCTGAGGGACATGGGTTAGTGGTGCCCTGGCAGTGGCGGGATAACAGTTGGACTCAGTCTTAAAGATTTCTTCCAAACTAAATGATTCTGTGATTCTAGGTCTTCCCCAGACATCAAATGGAGGTGAACACAGAGACAAAAGTTTTTTTATACATAAAACTGTTAGCCTAAAATGTTTCTAGAGGTGTTAGGTTCACAGTGTTGAGTGTGTGAGAGTTTGGTTTTGTTTGTTTTGGGGGGGGTGGTTTTTGTTTTGTTTTTCTTTTTTCATGTTTGGTTGTTTTTTGGTGGGGTTTTTTGTTTGTTCCCCCCCTTCTTTCTTCTATGTATTACCATGCAATTCTCTTTCTGGATGCTTTGAAAAATCCTATTTTAAAAACAGCTTTCCCAACACATGGAACAATGTAAACTGCCCTCTGCAAGGCTCAAAATTAGCCCTTTTGATGTCCCAAGCCAAAGATGGTTTGGCTATTGCTACCTAACTTTCATAGAACATTTCAGCAGATTCAGGAGGGGGGCATTGCAGTAGCTCACATCCCATTCCACAGTTCTTTGTGCTCACAAAGGAAAAAGTTCAGATGAAAGAAAGGCTTCAATAGCACTGCTTCCAAAACACAAGTCTGAACTTGCCACAGAGCATATTGCTCAGCACAGGACATGCTGCAGTTTTATGTATAGAAACACCACAGTCTGGGTTTTCTTCCAGAGTTGTAATTACTTCCTACCCTCTCTCCCCCTCAACTTCCTTTCCTCATGGATTTTCATATAGCTAAAGACTTAAACATCGTTCTTCCTAGCCTCACTCACCTTAAGTACCTTGTTCACACCATGGCTTTTGGGGTGGGGTCGGGTGGGGGGAAAAAATCAATGGCATTTGCTTTCTGGAAGACCTCAAACACCAAGGCTTGCATGCAACCAGTGAACATCCCAACTATTCCAATAATGTTCTGTGCAACTGACCCTTGCCATACCAAACATCCCTCCCTCCAAGCACATGGACATTTCACACATTTCTTTTGCATTCTATATTGACTTACAGCTTTGTGTGCCAGTTAAACATGTTTTCTTGTGCTGTCAGTAATGTTGTTGGCCAAAAGGATCAGGGTAACAGGCTCAAGACGTAACAAGGCAAGTTCAGATGAAATGTTAGGAACCCCCCCCAGATTTCTCAGTGAGGATGGTCAAAACCCATGATTTCCAAGGACATGCAATCTGCTTGCACACACACATCTGGCATGACAGTGCCCTCAGCAACCCAATGCTGGTTACCCAACTAGGGCTGGGCTAGAAACTTCCAGGGGCCTTGTCAGCCTCAGCAATTCTAGGCAAATAGTTGCTTTACGAAACAACTAAGACAAGGAACCCATTATGCATATGCTTAAAATATAATCAAAACAACTTAAGAGACTTATTCCAGACTTCCTGCTGATTTTCTGCTCCCAACAAATGGTTTTACTTTCAGTTTATTCATAGTATAAACGAGGACCTTAAAATTGCTTCCAGCACTCACATTATCCACAACAGGACAGTGATGAATGCAGTATAAATATTGAAACAGAGCTTAAAGAACACAGGGCACTTAACCTTTATAACATGTGACTTCAAGTCAGTTAGACAGGATACTCCATCATTTAACACCAAAAGAATCGCAGGAGGACATCGGGAACCTGCAGTTCTATCTTATTCCTATTTTTCTTAAGCCAAAGTTTAAAGTAGACTGATTTTCTCCTGAGCTCTGATAAGCATAAAGCTTCATGCAGGAATTTAGGCAAGCAATTTATAAAAGCCTTATCTTACGTCACACAGGAAGACTTCTGGTAAAGAGGATGTTACTTAATGTACAGACATGAAGCTATAAAAAAATAAATCCATAAATAAGAGAAAAGCTTAAAACTAAGTGAACTGAGAGAAGAGATATCATCTACTTCATACAACAGAAGAGTAGCAAACTGCTGTGAAACAGGATCTTAGAAAACCTAGCAGTGGTGGAACACACCAGAGAATCCACAATTGCAAGCACCAGTAGAGTTCACAATTTACAGGAATCCTGCAAAAGCATCTGTGTTGGGTAACAACTGCATAAGCCAGAAAGGAAAGAATCATTTAGCAAGGGGTCATTTATTTTCAGTAATTTCTATTCCAAGGGTGCCATTCAGCAGCTGTCAACCCATGCATGCAGCCTAGCCAATGGCCAGGCCAGGCCTCATGGTACCACAGGGTGCTCCAGTAGAAAGTTGACTGATCTTCACAAAAAAAAAGAAATTAGGGTTGTTTTTGCAAATAGCCACACCTCTTCACAATACATTTCTCTAAGGCTCTTGTCTAACTAATGATAACAGATCCCATTACAGATTTACAACAAAGCTTATTTTGATGCAGCTAAGAGAAAGGAGAGAAGTTTGGTGCTGTATTACCAGTCCTTTTGAGACACCACAAAACCTGAGAAGCAACCTGCAACATCAGCAGCCAAAAAGACCTCTACTGTTAAGCTGTACTTATAACTTTAAGTTGTAGAAGCACACAATAAAAGGTCAGTGTTATGTGGGTTACATGAATATGCCAGCTTGGGATGTTTAGGATACTCTGATGATTCACCAGTTGAGTTTACTATATCTTACTGCTTATTACAACTAGAAGACTATCTTCTCTCTTCTAAAGGAGCATTCAAAGGACAGGTTGAAGAGGAAAGGAATCCTCTCTGTATTCATACCATGAGACTCACCTGAACTTGCTTGCGGAGTTTGCTGCATTCATCTGTCAAAACCTGCAACTGAAGTCGGCTCTGTGCAGATTCCAGCTCTGCTTGTCTCCGTAGCATTTGCTCCTTCTCTAAAGAGCTGGAGGAACAAGAGAAAAGGGATGAGGTATTATCCGGGATGCTTCTCTGGGCTGTCAATTCCTGTCCTCAAGCTTCATCCCAACACAAGTCCCATTCAGATAAATTCAAAAGTACAGAGAAAATCTGGTACCACACTCATCCAAGTTAATCCACTTTGAGAGGTTATGCAATTGTACCCAGTGACTCACTCCAGTCTTCTTCCACAGAAACAGCCTCAGTAGAGTGAAAGAAAAATCAGAGTATTTCACACCATTTAGCAGTAGCAGTTTTGATAATATACTTTGAAGAAAGCAGTAAAGAAACACCAGGATTCCTTACAAACCTCTGTCACTTTAGTCTATAATGCTGACCATTCTGCATTTCTAAAGCTGCAATATTGACATTATTTCAGTGGTTCATGTGCAGGGAGATCTAGTTCCTAAATCTACAGACTAAGCCTTGCACATTCACCAAGCACAAAACTTGGTCACTTGCCTATAGCTTCTTCACCTGATTTTTTTTTTTTCCCCTGCAGAAGAAAGAGGTGAAACATCTGAAGAAAGATTTATTTACCCATTGCAAACACATCCTTTACATAGGTACTCAGAGTCTGAAGGCTGGGATTTTTCTTGAACATGAAGAACAAAGAAAATATCTTATACATAGTTCAAAGCCACATGCAAACAAAAGTGATGCAGGTATCAGTGCTGACATTTGTCCCTGACTCATGGCTGCGTGACACAGGGCAGCCACTGCCAGCAGCTTCACTGGGCTGACAGGCAGTCACTGCTCTCTGCTTCCCAAATGCAACAGGGCAGGGCCACAGCAAGACTCTCAGACTTGGGCAGCAGTTAGACAACTACCTCTCCGCGAGAGATAAGATTTAAACACCCAAATGCCTCTTGTGCTTTTATTTATTGTTTAGCTTGCAGTGTCAATCCAGTAAAAGCTGTGCAATTCCTCTAAAAGGTACTGTTCAAACACCATCAGGCAGTGGCAATCTGGACAGAAGAGATATTTTTCCCTTCATGACAGTTACTCCTCAATCATTTCTGATTATTAATTACCAGGACAGTAAGGTTTCTGTTGAAAGAACAGCAGTAAAGTTAGAAATATGTGACGGCTCAGCTGAATTCTATTCACTACAAGATTCATGAGAACTCAAGATATCCGCAGCCTTTTAATTTCAGGCTGGTATCTGTGACAGCAGCTTACTGAAAAGAAATTAGTTCCCATTCTCCTATCTGCTTTTCCTTTTGTCAATAAAGGATTCTACATTTAAGTTGGAGGTGGAAGCAGAGTCACAGTAATGCTTGCTGACCTTTTGCGAGTAAAGCTACATGAAGAGTTTGACAAAGCAAGATGGAAAGTGATTCATACAAGAGATTACTCTGTTTAATGCATACAGGAAAGGTCAGCTACTCACCCGCCTTCCACCTCTAACCATGCCTTGCTTTTCCCAGCTAATGATGAATTAGCAATATACATCTCATCAGCAACAACTCTGCACGTCCCCCCGGGACAGCATTTCAGGATACAGCACAAGATCACTTTTGCTCTTTCGGTGCTGTAAAGCACAAACTCAACAATTCCACTCCAAGAGAAAATTCTCCTTCTGGGCAAGACACGCGCAGCCCAGCGAGGCTGTGGTTTCTTAAGCCAGCCGTACTCAAGGTAACCCCCAAGGGAGAGCACAGATCACTTCAGACAAGACAGGAAATTAAAGCGCAATGTAGAAGCTGGACTGCGACTTTCAGTGGCATGTTATCATGAGGTTGTATCTGCACGTGGAGGCTCCACTCCGTACCTTTTCATGCGTTCCTGTTCGCTGGTGTCTAGCGCTTTCAGAGTGCGAGCGTACAGGATCACGATGTCAGAACGTTTCGCTTTCTTATTGCACTGAAATAAAAGACAAGTTCAGATCATCTGAATTTAAGTATCCAAACTATGCGTCCCTACAAGTTGCGAGGTATTATGTAGAAAAATCCTTAGAGCTTTGAAGGGTGGGGTTGTCTACTTGAAAACAAATACCACAAACAAAACCTTAGCACAGCATGTTTGAGACACACTCTCGGACGGGCACCGGAGCTCTAGATGGGGTTACAACAACAGTTTCAGCTGTGTATCCTACTGCACCTTGAATAATGCATCTCCTTATTTCCCCACTAAATTTATTCTGCTAAAGCACTAGTGATGTCCCTGGAACTGACCTGGCCGTGCTTAAGAAAAAAAATTAAAAACACCAACCATAATCAAAGCAGAGAAATAAAAGATTTAAACCAAACCACCAGCCCAACTTCTATTTTGAGAGCATCAAGATTGGCTGTTTGGCCAACAGAGCAGAACCCCTGCGTAAACCCTTAACTTAGTTTTTAGATACTGTATTCCCTTAATCAAATCCTATAGGGCCAAATCCATAAAAGCATTCCAGTGTCCATAGGAAGCACCGACATCCCACTGATTTCAGTGACATAGAAAGTCATTTATCTCAGTAATTTTGCATGCCTGGTTGTGACCACCAAGTACTGCAGATACACCATAAAAAAAGAAAAAAGGTATCTCCCACTGAGTTGGGGCTTAGAAGAAATTACTGCACCCACAACCTTATTGATTTGCACATATATTTGTTGATCAGAAAAGCAGCAGCGAATACTCAGATGAAGTACCCTCTGCTAAACATTAAATTACTACGTGCACTTCAAATGCGGACTTCTCTATTATTTAGTAGCATGAAGATGCCACAGGCAGCAGCTTCAGATCAGACAACCCTGCTCCCTCTGTAAAGAGCTGCCTTGCAGAGCAGTAAGTGCTAAGACAGCTTTCCTGGCAGCCAGCAGCTGTCCCTGGCAGGATCAGGAATGCTGCAATTTCACAGTAACTTGCACTCAAGCCACTTAGTATACAGAGCACCACGCACAGCAGCTCTGTGCTATTCACCCAGGGAATGACTGGAAACGAAGAGATTTAAGCTGCAAAGTTCTCTCTAGAGCAAGTTCTCCCAGGAAGTTTTCTGTAATTACATCACTGGAAGATAAAGAGGGAGCGAGCAGCCCTTAGGAGTTGTTAGGGTTCAAGAAGAAAGCAGTCACAAAATTCCAGACAACAAATATGTTGGGAAGGTCTTCAAGAATTCTGTCTGGGCCTGGCCTGGGTGATGAAAAGCTTACACAGAATTGATCGGGATAAGAAAAATAAGGGTTTGGGCCTTTGCTATGGCAACAGTGATTCTTTAAGTTTAATCGCAGTGCCCGTCAACAGGAAGCCTCTCGTTGAGAGGAGGGAATCCTGTGCAAAGTCAAGCAAGACTATGGAAGCTCTCAAATGGACAAAGCCAAAGAAATCCTGGGCTTCCAGCCACCAACTCGGGAAGTGGTAGAACTGAACCCCCTTTACAAGGTACTCGTTGACCTATTTTTTTGTCAACACTCCCTTACGGAAGAAAGGAATAAGGAAGGGAAGCACATCATAGAGGAACATTGATCTAATCAGAAGAGATCAATATTACCCATGGAAACAAAACCGAAAAGAGCACCTTAAAAGCAGATCTGCCACTTGCAAATGGACCTTAAAGCATGCAAAGTGTTTCTCAGTTCCCTCTCTACAGGCTACCTTTGCTTAAAGGCTGCAAAGGCGGATGCAGTTCAAACCAGAAGATTAGCCAACTGAAAACAGTTCTCAGATTTCTTGTCTAATAACTTATTCTTTATGCTTAGTTAATGGCTTCTAGGAACCTGTCTGCAACTCCCACACTCCAGGACCCCAGCACAGTGTTATGAAACCAAGCACAGCTTCAGCACTTGAAATCATGACATTCTGAGCCTGCTACTCACAAATACTCTATTTAGAAAGAAAATCCAAGTCTGAATTCTCCCTTTGAAGCACTGTTAGTTGTTCCTGGCCTAGGTACCTCGAAATAATGGTGATTTTTGTTATTTCTGACAGTAGGCAAAGGTGGATTTCTCACGCAGCAAGCAGTTGCAGCTGTTACAGTGACCATGCCTGCAGCAGAAGTTACCCAATAGTGAGTCCTTTCCAGTGCACTTTTTACCTGGGGGCACTTCCCTGCCTGTCCCTTGAGCCACCTTTCAATGCAGGTGTAGCCAAAGAGGTGCCCACAGCGCAACGCTGAGAGACGGTGGTCCCCAGCATTGGTCCACTGCTCAAAACAGATGGCACAGGTATCTCCTTCCTCCTCATCCAGCAGCACAACAGGAACTGATGAATCCGGTTTCTTCAGTGGAGTTCTCTAGGATTACAAATAAAGCACACAATTTTATTATTTTTTTTAGACAAATACAGCACTGACCTGAAGAGCTGGGTCCAGCTCTGGAGTCCTCAGCACAGGAGAGACAGGGACCTGTTGGAGAAGGGACAGAGGAGCCCCAGCAATGCTGGGAGGGCTGGAACCCCTCTGCTGGGAGGCCAGGCTGGGACAGTTGGGGGTGTGCAGCCTGGAGAAGAGAAGGCTCCAGGGACACCTTCTGGTGGCCTTTCAGGACTTCAAGGGGCCTGTCAGAAAGATGGGGATGTACTTTTGAGCAGGGTCTGTTGGGACAGGACAAGGGGTGATGGGTTCAAACTGACAGAGGGAGATTTAGACTGGAGAGAAGGAAGAAATGTTTTACAGGGAGGGTGGTGAGAGCCTGGCCCAGGTTGCCCAGAGAGGTGGTTGCTGGCCCATCCCTGGCACCATTGCAGGTGAGGTTGGCTGGGGCTCTGAGCAATCTACTCAAGTTGCAGATGTCCCTACTCCCTGCAGCAGGGTGGCCTAGGTGGCCTTTAGAGATCCCTTCCAACCCAAACTGTTCCATGACTCTATGGATCCGTCTCCAAAACCATTTAGGTCAGCTCACCTGCTTTTGATGAACTTCACCCTCTTCACTTTCTTGACTTTCATGTTCTGCAGAAGCTTGAGACAATGTTCGAGGTTGCTCTACTTGGACCTGACTGGAAGCTAAAGAAAACACTGGTTAAATGAACTGATACATAATGGAGGGGAAAAAGAAAAAAAGTTTTCCTTGCCTTCACCTGAAGAGATCAGGGCATGATATAAGCTGTGCAACAACAAAAGTTACATACAAAGCTCCAGAGGATACAAAGCTCAACAATGGTACAGCTGAAGAATTTTATGCTTTCTTTTATAGAAAGCAGCAGAATTTCAAGATATTCAGTGGAAAATTAGAGGTCTTTTAAAGACAGCAATTATTATCAGGATCTTCTGACCTGCTGGAAATAAATATTTGTGTATAGGTCTACAGTCCTGCTGATTTAAGGATAGAAACCCTGTGTCATTATGCCTGGAAAAAGACAGACACCACTATACAGAAGTTATTTTGCCAAGGGTTCTACACATACATATTTCATGTGCCAAGAAAGCATTTACCGTATGCTATCTGTCCATTCACCCTGACTGAAGCAGTTTTCCAGCTGGTTGTTATCCCAACTATCAATTCTGCAGGGCCGTATGTTTTTGTGGTGGGCCTCTGTTAGCCCTTCTGTTGGAAGACAGGCATACAGAGATGCTACTTTTGGGTTACCACCACTAGCATACTAAAAAAAATGGAGTAGAAATCACTGCCTCTCTGTCTCCTGACTAAAGAATTATTAATCACATTTAGCATTGGAGGCAGATATTTTCAATCCATTAAAGAGGTGTCACCTAAGCCTTGCTAATGTCAATTGTTTCCAGTCTCTGTGGTTCCAGGCTGAACAGGAACCAGTGGCTTTTACATAAGCAAAAGATGAAGGAATTGCAGAAAACCCAACAGACAGCATATGTTCACACAGTATTAGACAGCATCAAACAGCTTGAGCTCCTGTCACATGTAAGACTTGCTCAGAGCGAGCAGAATGAATCTGTTCAAAAGACACCTCATCAACGTACCCTTAAAAAAACCCCAATCAAAACCAAAACTAAGGGCAGAGTGAAGCAGAAGGGTGTTCCTTAGAGGCTGAAGTATCAAAAATAACCTTATTCTCATTTTTTTGGGGCTTCGATAACCTTAACTAGGAAGCTATTTGTCACTATTACATAAACTGCATGAGTTAATCGGGATGTCACTGGGGTCACGGCAGCCTGTGAACATGAGTCTGAAGCTGAGGAAACAAGACAAACAAGACAAACAAAAAGCCCACTGTCCTGAGCATCTCTATCTCCCCAGCTAAGCATCACAAAACATTACAGGAATGAAAAGGAAACTAAACTGAAACAGACTGAAATTGCAAGTCATTAAAATAAATACTGAATCGGATCCTTCTCCAAAAACTGAAAGCACTGCTGATGGCCAAGCTGCGACCTGATGTCTGCAGTATATATTATATATTATCCTTGATAATATACAACAGCAGGAGCACAGCAAGTCCTCATCTCTAAACTTGGAATTATTCAAACATTTCCAGGTTTATTTATAAGCAGCAGCCTGCAAATAGGGGGGGGAAAAAAAAAAAAAAGAGAGAGACTGTATTTAACATTAGAGTAGCTACTGCTCTTGTGAGCTGCTTGCCAGAAAGCCCTGTAGTAGCAGCCTGCTCCTGTCAGCCGTGGGCATAGTGATCTCTTAGCACCGTCTGTCGTGATGCATGGAAGGATTTCCCCACCGAGTTTTGAAACAGTGAGGTGAGTTTCTGCACTCGGGCTCTACATAGTTCCAATACAGCACTAACCTCCTGAGCTAGCAGCTGGAGGAGTCTCCTGGGCTGATGGTGCCACAGCCTCCACTGACGCCATCTCCTCCTCCTCCTCCTCCGCAGAGGTGCTGCTGCCAGAATCGCTCACTTCTATTATTTCATCTGAGCTGTGCTCCTGGTTGTCTCTCGCAATATGGGAAGGCTCCAAGCGCAGAACTGGTCCTGTGGATGGTTCTTGGGTCCTGCTGAGTTGAAAGTAACTGTCCAATGCTGCCCTGAATCCAGAAAAAGCAAGAAACAAAATAAGCCAGTTACTTCAGGTAAGCTAAAGGCTCATCGTATTTCTCCATGCCTGCTTGTGGTAAAATTCCCAGGCTCTGACTGCAATGGGAAGGTATTAAAGTTATTAGGAGAGACCTTCTCAGCCAATCCCATACAGCTGAAGACAAGCAAAGACCTAAGTGTTGTTCACCTAAGAAACTCCTAAACTGGACTTACAATTCCAGCTCAGACCTGGTTACCAAAACCACTGCTAATATTTGATGCCCGAGGCCTGTATGAGAAACTCATTCCCCTGACTCCTGTGTCTTTCTGCATCCCCTCTGCTTTTCTACTAGAATTTTGTCCCTGGACAGAAGCAGCTTCCCCTCTCCCCCAGTCCATTTGCTATCATCGCAATTACCCCTCAGACTCAGAGAAGTTTGTCAGGTTGCCTTCTAGCCCCAAGAACTCCAGCAACCTTCACAGGCAATCCAAGGGCAAACAGTAGAGTGATGTTCAATCTCCTGGAGGAGAGGACTTCTTAGTCTCACCGAATTTAGAGGCAGTGCTCCAATTAATTATAATTTCACCCCTGGCATTTACAAAAAGCTACAAAGATGAGAAAAAAAACCAAACAAACCAGAACTGGGGATTTCTTTGTTGCTGGAGAACATCACTTTTTAAACCCATCAAAAATGGTATTAAATATAGAATTTTTATTTTCTTTGCCTGGTGGCACCAAAAGTGTGACCACAGTAACATATTAGCTTGCACGATTGTGAAAGTTTCTACAGCAGCTGTCACCATAAAAGCCTGATCAGGCAATCCCCAAATCAAAGGTGAAATGCCAGCAGAGCACAAGCTGCACTGAGCTAACCGCTGTCTGGAAGTGCAGTGAGTCAGCACTGCTGCCAGGAGGACCAGCAGGGCAGAGGGATCATTACTGAGATTAAAGCATATGTGAGCTGCCCAGAATTTGGCCAAAGCCTGGACTGAGCTGGGCTCTGTAAGTGTCAGTCAGTTTTAAAGCGGTGCTAGACTTGGTGAAAGCACAACTTAGCTGCTTTACCTGGCACTGACTGCCCTCTGGGAGACACCAGTTCTCCGCTGCCTGCGAGCTGTCCTGGCTGACGGACGCTGCATGACCCGCGGCACAGGCCAATGTGGCTCAAACGCCCCTCGTAGCCTTTGCAGCACATTTAAAGCTGCACCAGGATCCAGCTGCAGGCCAGGCTCAGGAGCTGCTTCCCTCATTGTACCAGCACTTGGCACGACAACAGCATCAGCAGCAGGGAGAGCCACGATGCTGCTGCCACCTCCTTCACCGAGCGCTGGAGCATGGGACGAGAGTGCTGCCTGACCAGAGGGCTCTGGGGGAAGCATCCTCAGAGTCTCTACAGCAGAGCCGGCCACAGGTTGGAGATCAACTTCCATCTCTTCTTCAGCCATTTCTGCAAAGAGTTGAAGGAAACTAGAATTACTTTGCAAGTGCACACTATAGGCAACAAGGTACCCACAGCACCGGTGTTTGCGGATCCATATTCAGCCTGAGGTGAGATAAAGCTGGAATCTGCAGTAAAATCTTGCATATATTGCTTAAGGATGGTTTCCCTGCAAACACCTTTGGGATAAAGATTTCAGATTACCTCCTAAACAGAAATGCTACCTTAAGTTTTGATGAAAAACAGAGGAAACAAGTCTGTGCCTTGCTAATTGTTAAGCAGCTGTCAGCCACCTAATTAAAACACTTAGTCACCCTGTTCTACAAAGAAATGCAAGATTAATTTCATTAATTGAATAAAAAGTCCTTTTTTAGAGGGGGTCTGTGGATTAAATTCTGCGAGGTCATTCACACTCTCAAAAAATACTGAGGCAAGCATAAACCTGAAAGGCCTTGGGAAGTGCAGACTTTTAACATTACTTCAGAGCCCAAAACACACACCAAAATTTACTAGGCTGGGCACTGTGCAAAGAGAGCAAAGGCTGCTTTTAGGACAAAGGATAACCAGAAAATGTGTACAAGAATTACTAGAGGTGGATGTACTAATGCTCACGTGTTTTTACAGATCTTTTAAGGAATTTTAGCTTACTAATCACTTGATAATTCTTATCCTAGTTACCAACTGAGCCTAAGTTAGGCCAAAACCAGATGCTCAATGCCATCTCCTACCAGAATAGTCATACAGTCGAGACAGGACAATATTCAAGCACTGCTTCTCTAGCACTAGATGATAAAATTGCCACCTATAAGCAAAACAACCCCTTTATTTTCCCCCTAAATTAACTGGGACACTTAAAAATACTGCATACATTCATCATCATAGGTTAACTAACCCTGAATATTTCTTAATAATAAAAATAGTTAATATTAGTACCTTCACCATAAAATCTCAAAGCCTTCCTGAAAAGGGCAAATGCCAGTGCTTCCTCCAGCCAGCCACCCACCTGGCAGTCACTGGAAGAGCCTGCAGACAGGACTCTGTAAACAAGCCCCTTGACCCCAGCGAAGAGAAACGCAGGTGCTGCGAGATGGAGCAGCAGCAGCTTCTCAGAGGCCTCTGCAGTACTAACCCAAGGGCTGAAGCACAAGCCTCCACTCGCGGAGGGCCCTCTGCTCAGGCAAACACAGACCCCCGCTCTACGGCTCCGGGAGTGACTACGCCGCACCTGCTTTAACATGAAGTTAACCACAAACACCGCAAACGCGACCCAAAAATGAAGCACACGCTCCACAAGCACGGGTTTATTTATGGGCTGTTACAGCTTATTTTAACTCGGAAGCAGTCGCATAAATAGCGCGGGGGGAGAAGGACAAATGACACCTCTTCCCCGGCAGCCGCAACGCTCCGGCCGCCATCCCTGTCTCCTGGGCCCCTCAGGCCGGGGCCCGCCAGGGCCGCAGGCCTCTCGCCGCCCGGTCCCCGAGCGGCCTGGCCGCGGCATGACCCCGTACCTCTCCTCGGCGGTCAGCCGCGGAGGCCCAGCCGCGGGTGCTCGGGAGACGCGGGGCCGGGTGAAGGGCCGGACTGGGAGAAACCGACCCAGGAGAACCGCTCCTCACCTGCCCACGGGCCCAGCCGCCCCCCTCGAGCTCCGCGCCGCCCCACCCCCGCCGCTCTACTGGCTGGCCCCCACGCTGCACCCGGTTCTATTGGGCAAGCCGGGGCCAGGACCGGCTTTTCATTGGTCAGCTATTCTGTCCATCTTTCCGACAGAACGGAGATGAAGGCAGCGAGGGGAGCGGTGTCATAACCTGCTCCGATTGGGCAGAGCGCCGCAGGGAGGGCCCGGCTGATTGGGCGAGCGCACCCCCGACGGCCGCAGAGGGTGGGGCAAGAGTCGGGGAGCGAGTTCTCATTGGTTAAACCGCCCCCGGGGTGAAAAGAGCGGGAGCTCGAGGCGATTCAAACCGGGGCGGAGGTGGGAGGCGCGTTACCATGGCAGCGGGGCCGCCGAGTCCCTGCGCCCTGCCCGGGGCCGGCCGTGTCCCATCCCTCCGGACTCTCCTTGTGTCCCTCGGGGGCGGCCTCTCGGCTGTCCTACCCCGCCAGCTGCCTCTGAGGCGACCCGTGGCCCGGCCCCTTGGAGAGGCGGAGGTCCCGGGCCAGGGACACAAACACGCGTAGATCAAGGCGATGATGAAGAAGGGCCCGCGGGAGGAGGGGCCTCTGCATTCCCTGGCAGCTTTGGGTCACCCGCCCTGGTTTCCGCGGTTAACTTCCTTGGTTTCTGCTCTTCTCCAGGTCAGCCAGCGAGTCCACAATCTCTGCAAGACACAAGGATGGCGTTAGTCGAAGCGGAGCACCTGGGACAGGCTGATGAGAAGACAGCTCCCACCTCCCCCTCACTGCTGACATCCGGGACACGGAGTCGCTCTCTCCCCTGGCCAGCGCAACCGTGGGGCCATGAGCAGGGGAGATGCCCGAGCAGACATAGGTGAGTAGAAGACCAAAGAGAAGCAGCCATGTGTATGGAGACGTGCTTGGAAACAGCTGTGAGAAGATGTCTTTCCAGCTCAGCACCACACAGGCACGGCTGGGCGTTGGGTTAGAGTAATAAAGATGTGCTGCATCCTCACTGTGGCTTGCCACATGTCTCTGATGTTTTCTTGGGTGTTTTCACTTCATCCGGGGTGAATCCCAGTGGCAGAGTATGCTGAGGAAGCTGCTGCCTGGGGCTGGAAGGGATCTCTGGAGATCATCTGGTCCAACCCCCCTGCTCCAGCAGGGTCACCCAGAGCAGGGGACCCAGGATCCCATTGTCCAGGCGGGTTTGGAATCTCTCCAGAGAAGGAGACTCCATAACCTCTCTGGGCAGCCTGGGCCAGAATTTCCACATCTCGTGTGGAAAGTGGACCCATAGGATGGAGCAGATGAGACCAAAGGAAGCTTTCTCCTCTTGGAGAGATGAACTGAGGGTACATCCTCTGTGCCTTCAAGCACACAAGAAAGGTTCCTCTATCTTTTCTTACTCTTTCTGTTAAATCATACGATGGAGACCAGTTATGTATCTGATTAAATCCAAACCAGTTTCAGAGACAGTGAAATCTTCCCTGCCGCAGAACAATTCCTGAGATTGTTATTTATTGCTCAAAGCCCAAGGCAGGAAATGTTCCTGCACCATGTGGTGGCTGCTCCTCCAGCTTATGGGATCTGCAGGACCTGAGTGGCGATTAACCCACACACTTGTGCCCCTAGCTGGGTGCTTGTCTGAGAAAAAAAATCTTAGTCATGTGATGTCTAATGAACAGCCTGGTGACTATTGGCACAGGCAAATGTTAACTGTATGAACCATCACACCACAGGAGAAAGAGGGTCTGATATCAGGGGCTTGTTAGTGTAAGATGATAGGTCAAGGAGCGATCTCGAAACACAAACCCAGACAAATTCATATGGAAAATAAGGGGCAAATTGACCACTTGAAGCAGCTGTTTGAGGGATACAGTGTGTCTGTGGAGCAGTTGTCCAGGACTCTTACCCTCAGCAGAAGGGCGTTGGGAAGGGTCAAAGGCCCGGCACTGGTCAATGACTCTCCGCAGGTCTTCAGGACAATCTTCCCCGACAGGGTCCCGGTAATGGTGGTTGCAGACTTTCTCCATGATCTCCTGGGGAGTGCAGCCTGGGACAACACGCACGCAAACAGGAGTGTCAGGACGGAACTCTTTTCCCACAGGAGGGTTCCGGGGAGGAAAGCCAATGCAAAGCCATGCCAAGAGCCTTCCTGCAGCCTATGGCACGGAGAAGCTAGCAGAGAAGCTACCCAAACTGTCTCTGCCATGAAACACCCCACACACAGTATTTTGTGTGACACCGTTGGGCTCCGGTGGAGCAAGGAGATATGTTTATGCTTCAATGCACAGGAACATCAAATAGAGACAAAAATTTCTTTCATGTTTGTGGTTTAAGCTTGTTGCTGAAATGCTTTTGCTGTGTTGAGTGCCAGGAGAAGCTATGAAGCTGCCATGCAGAGCCAGGCCCACCAGGCACTGCTGCTGGGACTCGCACACTGCAGGATGCTGTGGGAAGGAGCAGGGAGTATCCAGCCCCAAACCACAGCTGCACTGGGCCATGTGGCTTTCATACAGGGGACCAGATACCTTCAAGGTCTCACCTTCAAAAGGGATTTTGGAGGTTGCAATCTCCCACAGTACAATCCCGAAGCTGGAAGGAGACAAGAAAGAGTCTCAGCATTCAACCCACAATGATGTCCTCTTCCCTTCTAGCGAAGGGGACTGTTGGGCCATGCCAACTGCAAATGGCTGCTTATGTTTCCAATTCAACCCGCCCTTCTTACACAGCTCAACAGCTACTCTGGCAGATATCTGCCTGGTATCTTTACAAGCATCTCCCAGGAGGGCTGGGCGCACCTGTAGATTTCACAGGGCCTCTTGTAGGGATAGCTGATGTCTTTCAGGTTCTCTGGGGCGATGTAAGCCAACATAGAGACACGCTTCCAGTTCTTCTTGGCTTTCCTCTTGATGGATGACTCTGTTTCACACAGCTCAAATCCTGACAGCTGATTGAGAAAGAGAGAAGTGGTAGAAAATGCAGCTTGTGGAAATGTCTGGGAACTGCCTTGAGAAGGAGAAAACAGAGCGAGGTGCCCTGGGCAGCAAAGGCTGGAGTGCAGCCATGTGTGTTGCCTGGCACGTGTCTCTTCCTGCAAGCAAAACCACAGGTGAAGGCAGGTGAAGTGCCCCAGCTTCAGCCTATCCCAGGGTGGGTGGTTCAGAAACTCTCACTTTCCTGGTGCTCAAACACAGCTGATGATAAACTGACATGTAAGTGTCTATTGGGACAGGGGAGATGTATCTACTTCAGGTTTTATTCTGGACCATCATAACTCCCTTCGGTTCTGGTAGAGGGAGACAGCCACAAAAAACATGCAAAACTCCAAAAAGCTTCTCCAAGCATGGTCCTTACCTTGACACAGTAATCCCCAGCCACCAGGAACTTGCTACTGCAGATGCAGCCATGGAGTCGGGACTTCTCCTCTGTCTGGTGCAACCTGCAGCCAGACAGAACCAAGGGTCACCCAAGCTGGTGATCGACCCATCCCCACCTTGGGTCTCCTTCCTGCTCAGTTGGAGATGGACTGACAGGCACCCAGAGAAGTCAGCAGTTCTCTGCATGTCTTGGTGGACAAACCCTGCCAAGCCAACCTTTCCAGCAGGTGGTGAAAGAGCCACTGTGGGCAAAATGAGGCTTGTGGATAAGCAGGACCTGTAGGGGAAGTGGCCATTCTCTAGGGTGCTCCTCAAGCTGCCCTATGGGTGTGGGGAAAGGGATTTCTCCCTTCCAGGCCTTTGCAGGCTTGAAGCCAGATGTAGGGGCCAGTGACAGGGGGAGATGGGCTCCACTGCATTCAAACCCACTGCCTATCTCTTCACCAGCCTCCCATCCCAGTGTCCCAAGGTGGTGGAACCAATGTTTAATAGGATACCACTGCTTACTGAGGGATACCAGGAAGCTGAGAATGGATCTCCAGGTGGACTAACCCACTGATTCATGCAGGACCTCACCTATAAAGACCTCTGGCAGCTCCCAAGGCCATCCGAATGCGGACCTCCCAGGACAGATGCTGTTGCTTGGTCAGCACATCCTGCAGTGTCCCGTACTTGCAGTATTCCATGACGATGGAGAAGCAGGGACTCCCATCTGTGAGGCAGAACCCTGAGCATCCTGCCTTGTGTCACCCCTCGGGAGGGGTCCACGAGAAACTGTCTGCCACCAGCTAACACTGGGGGCAGGCAGGAGAGGGAAAAAGTGACATTAATGTGAGACCTCCTACCTTTCTCCTCAATGCAGATCCCATACATGCGCAGGATGTTTGGAGACTCAAACTTCTTCAGGGTCTGAATCTCCTTCATGAAGATGTCTCTCACCTTCCTGCAGAAAGGAACAGCACAGTGAGATCACGGAACAAGGCCATGATGTTACACTGTGCCACGCTCCCATCCCAAATGCCCCGTTGTCACTTCCACTCAGGACAACTCACACTGGGTCGGTGGTCAGCGGCCTCTTGAAGGTTTGGATGGCAACGGGGTACTTGAGGTACTCGCCCTCATAGAGGTCGTAGGTCTCAGTGTCCTGCAGGTGCCTGTAGATGGTGAGGTGGTGCCGCTCAATCTCAGTGATGTCTTCTCTTTTACCAACATTGACCTTCTTCAAGGCTGCTCCCACCATGAGCCATGAGGGGAAAAGGGACACATTAGGCAGGGCTTGCGGAGAAAGAACACAGTGCACAAGGTGCCAAGAGGTGCAACACCAACTTACACTCCATCACGTGCACGATTTTGTTCAGCTCACTTTGCATCCAGTCTACCTTGCTCTCCATACACTGCCTGTCAATGTAGATCTCCCCACCCATGATTTGGGGCTCCTCAGTACCTGGGGACAGAAATGCCCAGAGGTAAGGCCGCTGGATGAACATGCAGGACTGATGTGGTTAGTTTTTCTTTTAAATGTCCCTTTGGATCTCCTTGGCCATGGACATCAAGCCAAAGCTGGTCAGCAGCTGGGGGGAGGTGTCAACTGTCAGTCTTAGGGAAAGTGGGTTTGTTAAATGTGCACTTACTTGCAATCACCTGGTCCAAGAAAGCCCTGTCATCCCTCAGGTCCTCAGCGTCCTGCCTGCGACATGTCTTTGTCTGGAAAGCCTCCAGGAAAGTCATCTTCTGCTCTGCCTGCAGCAGGAGTGAGAGCCCCTGGGCAATGTCCCCCAGGCTCTCATTCACCCAGACAAATTCCTCCCCAGTGCTTCGGGCTCTCAGGAACTTCTGGATCCAGCTGGTCTGGCTGTATTTTATCACCAGTTTCTGGGCTTCCCCCAGTGCCTGGAGCAGCTTCTTCAGCAGTTCCTCTTCGTGGTGGGAGATGCGCTTTTGTGGCTGAGCCTTGAGGATCCTCACAGGTTCCAGAAGGATCTGGATGCGCTCCACGAGGCGCTGGCACTGGTGCTTACAGCACTTCACCTGCTCAAATTGGGCATAGATGGCCTGGGCCACAGAGAGGACTCTCTCCACGATGTCCATGCTTGCAACAGATGCCTTGGCCACTGGGGATGTGGGCTGGCAATGTCTGGTGATGGTGAGCCTTGGGAAGTGCTCAGAGATCAGCTGGATGTGGCTCTTCCACGCCTTCCACCCTAAAGAACAGCCTTAACATAGCACACCACCCTCCAGGTCTATTGGCACATCTCATTCCACATTAAGAAGACATGTTTTGTCTTGGTTTATGTAAATTGGTGTTAGCCATGCCCAGAGAACCTACACACGGACAAGCAGGGCCATCAATGACCCAAGGAGCATCCCTTGGGCAGCTGCTCCCCGACACCAGCCCCATACCACCCTGGGGTCCTGCCTGCTAAGCCTACAGCTTTGACCCATAAAGATCCATTTTCACTTCTAGCCAATGTGTGTCTCTGTTGTCATCCATGTAATAAAACCTTTCCCACTTCCACGGCGCTGACGTCCCCACCTACTCCATGTTTTCCCCCCATAGCCCTGTACTGCCCACTTTCAATCAACCTCTTTCTCTGTGCTCAGCATCTCCGCAGGGACAGTCCCTGCTCCCCAGCCCACATCCAGGCAGCAGGGTTGGAAACCTGCTCCTGTTAAATTATCAGCAGCCACCCACACCATGGATGGAGCCAGTGCTGAGAGAGAGGTGCCGGGCTCTACTGCCTGGAAACAAGAGATATGCACACGGAAGTGAGAGATACGCACCCAGAAATGAAGTACGACCACTATCCCTTCCTCTTCAGTCTCCTTCCACACAACTCCCAAGAAAGCAGCTTGTTTGCTTGCTAAAAAAAAAAAAATCACAGAACTCCAGCATGGTGGGTGTTGGAAGGGACCTCTGGAGATCATCTGGTCCAACCCACCCTGCTCCAGCAGGGTCACCCAGAGCAGGGGGCCCAGGATCCCATTGTCCAGGCAGGTTTGGAATCTCTCCAGAGAAGGAGACTCCACAACCTCTCTGGGCAGCCTGGGCCAGGCTCTGCCACCCTCACAGTAAAAAATGGGCTGGGTTTACCTTGTCCGGTGTCAGTTGCCTCTGCCTCGGCCGCCTCGCAGACTGGAGAGGCACGGCAGGATGAGCGCGGGTTTATAGGGTGCTTTCCCCAGCCGCTGCTCCCGAGGGCAGCGGAAGGGACATTGTGCAACCTGCCACGACTTCTCACGCCGCCCCAGCTCCCGGAAAGCTTCTTGGGAGGAAGGGGCCGGGCAGGCTGTGTCCCCTGCGCTGGGTTTTACCTGATAGAAAAAGGAATTGCCCACAGGAAGCACATCAAGAAGAATGGGATGGGGGAGGCTATGCCCCCCATACTGACACTTGCTGGTATTTCAAGCACCCCAACCCCTTCTGCTGTGCCAAGGCTTGCCCAGGGCACTGCAACACCCTTGCCATCAGCTCAGCTCCAGGCAGCAGGACCCTCCAGATCATATCTATCTCACACAAGGGATGCTGGTCCTTTAGGACCTTCTGCTCCCTGACCCATCCCTACAGCTCAGGATCCTCTGACCATGAGGAAAAGCTTCTTTGCTGTGAGGCTGTCAGAGCCTGGCCCAGGCTGCCCAGAGAGGTTGTGGAGTCTCCCTCTCTGGAGAGATTCCAAACCTGCCTGGACAATGGGATCCTGGGCCCCCTGCTCTGGGTGACCCTGCTAGAGCAGGGGGTTGGACCAGATGATCTCCAGAGATCCATTCCAACCCCCACCATGTTGGGATTCTGTGACCCCTCAAGCACCTCAGGAAGCAGGCTGCAGCACCAGTGCTGGAAACAGCACTTGACCTCTGCCGGGAGTGCAGGAAGCTTTGTGAGTGACATCATCAAAGGGCCAGGCTGATTTTGGGAAGCGCAGAGGGGCACATGATGCCATTGCCCAACTTTGGAGAAATGAGGCGGTGACTTGGGCCAATTTCCGCTTACCAAGAACCCAGGGTCACACCAGGAATATCTTCTTCCCACTCGCCACCTCTGACAGCATGGCTTTCATCAGCATGGGGGGGACCACACAGAGAGGTGACTTCAAGGTAGCACAGGGCCGAGGACCAGCAGTGCTTGGGAAGGGATGGAGGGAGGGTGGGAGAAGGTGGGAGCGACCCCAAGGGAAACATTTGCAGGACCCTTTTTAAAAGGCTTTATTTTTCAAAATATACAGTTTATTTACAATTGTAGTGTCAACAGTTTTACATATAACTTTATTCTGAACTTTTAAATATCTGAAGTAAACATTAGAAAAAAAAATAATCACAGGATCAGCAGAAAAAGGCATCTCATAGTAATTCTGTTCATTTGAGTTTGAGTTTCAAGTAGCCAATATCTATGAAAACCATGAACTTGATAATTCTTGCAAAGAGATACCAGTGCACTCGTTAGAAAAAGGCAAAATCCAGACCTACAGGATCCCCACCCCAAGGGCTGCAGGCCAAGATGACCCTGTGCTGGGATTGGGCCAGGAGAAGGCCCTAGGACATGGAAGCCCCTTGGCATGAGTTAGGTGATGGGGTTAACGGCAGCATGCTGGGTGCCATGGAGAGAGGGCATCCCAAGAGGGCCAGGGGCTGAGGGAGGAGCTCCAGCAAGGTGCCAGGGTGGAGGAGGGAGGGTAGCATCAGGCACTTCATCTCTCGGGCAGCAGACCTGCCCACGCATCCATGGCCTGGAGCAGGAGGGTGGCGAGGAAGAGGGAAGGAGCCCCCCCCCCCCCCCACAGGGAGCCTCACACAACCTCCTCCTCCCCTTTCCCTGCATCCTTGCCCCCTCGTCCCCCTTGGCAGTACCACAGCTGGACATGGCACACCACACGGATGCTCCCGATAAGTGGCCACCCCTGTGGCACAGCCCCCAGGGAGGGGGCTCACCAAGAGCTGGGGAGGGATGCCAGCCCCAGGAGCTGGCAGCCAGGTGCCATGCTGGGGGCATCAGTCCTCTTTCTCGAAGGTCTCCTCAGGGATGAGAGTCCGGAAGGGGTGATCCCAGAAGCGGGTGCTGATGCCAAAGCCTGTGGGCAGGGAAGAGAGCATTCAGCCCTCAGCACCACCATCACTGGCACACTGCCAGGGACAGGGTGCAGCCTGCTCCATGTTAATGTGTTTTGGGGAGGGAGGAAGGCAAAGGGAGGGCCGGGAGGAAGAGCAGGGGGAGCAGAAGGAGCTGGCTGGGCCATGCCACCAGCCCCATGGATGATAGCTTATCTGGATGGGGTGTTTTCTCCTAGGAAACCGGGCAAAGGGCAGGTTGAGTAAGTGCTGGGTTGGGGAAGGTGTAGGGAGGACCTGGAGAAGCCCGTGGCTTCACCCCGCACTCACCAACATCTCCTGGCAGGAGGAGAAACTGCCCTGGGGATGGGCACCCACATCCACAAATCCCGGCACCCCAGGGGCTCTGCCTCCACCCCAGCATCCCCAGGTGCCTGCTGGCAAGACAGGCTACTGTCCTCACCCCCACACTCTACCAGCTCCTCATCCTCAATCCAGGGACCGAGAAATATGCCCCATGGGGCTGCAACACTTTGTTGCAGGCAAAGTGGCGCGCACTTGGGCTTCCCCATCTCAAATCCCAAATATTTCAGAGTGTCAGCGCACACAGGCGGGCAGCCTGGGCTTTGACAGCCTTTGTCCTCGACAACATGCCCAGGGAACATGGCACTACCTGATTTTTGGTGTTCAAAGTGGTGCTTGACGTGATAAGCCTTCAGGCCATACAGGTAGGTGCCTTTTTTCGGCGAGCCATAGTGGAGGTAATAGTGCATCATGTCGTAGATGACATAGCCACAGAGCCCGCCAACAAACACAGAGAGCCCCAGCACCTCAGGCAGCATCAGCTGCAGGATGCCGTAGAAGAAGCCGATCACCAGTGAGGCTGGCACGGGAGGGAAAACCAGGCGGGAGCTGTCGAAGGGAGACTGGAAGCAGAGAAGGATGGTGGGACAACTGGCAACGAGCTCACCCCATGTCCCCAAGCACATCCCCACCAAGTTATTTCCCATTTGGGAAAAGCCGACACCAAAGCAGCCCCCAACCTGCCCCCCTCCAACCCCTCTGCCCCATCCCCCCGAAGATGTCCTGAGTGGCAAGAGCAGCCCTTCGCTCACACTAAGGCAGCTGGACAGCTGATAGCTTTGGCTGCCAGGTCCTGGAACTCCATGAGGATGTTTCCTCCAGGGAAGCTAGAGGGAGCCATGGCTTTTTTGGTCTTCCCCCTCACCCAACCAGAGCATGCAGATTTAACTCCAGCTCCTCCAAGCCTGTCTTGCAGCCGTCACGGGTATTAGGTAAGGGCTCCGCTTGGGGCAAAGATGCCACGAGTCACGTCGAACAGGCACAAACAGGCTTCGCCTGAGCAAAGGCCACCGTTCCCACGGCCTGGCAGGCACTGGCAGAGGCGTGAGCTGCGACTCACCTTGTGATGCTGCCCATGCAGCAAGAAATGCAGCGTGATGAGATAGTAGTTACTAGCGGGTGGCTTCATGTGGAAGACAAAGCGATGGATGAGGTACTCTAGCAGGGACCACAGGAACATCCCCAGGAGGAAGATGAAGGGGAAGTAGTATTTGTGGACAGGGATGGAGTACTCTACACAAGGAGACATGCAATGGTTAGCAGGGCAGGTGGTGTGCGGGTGCTCTTAGCCATCACCATCCTCCCCTTGGCACTTGGGTGGAGCTTGGCTCTTCCTCCCTCCCTCCCTCTCACATGCCTCCTGCCTCGAGCTTTTCCAGGGAGCCACCTTCCCAAGTACAGCTCCAAACCACCTTTTCCCCTGATTCCCACTCATTTATGCTCTTTACAGAAACAGGTGGCTTCTCAGTGCCGTAAGGAGCCGGCAAGGAGGGGGGTTCCCTGCATCCCAGATGCCAACAAGAGCTTGGACAGCCTTGTCCTTAACAAAGGTGCTTTGCCCACCAGAGCAAGGCAGAAAGGACCTTATCTACACAGACAGCACTTGTGACAGTTAAACAGTGTTGCTGGAGTCAGTTGTTTTGGGTTTGTTTTGGTTTTTTTTAGTGGTGATGAGGAGAATAGTTTTGTTGGGCACTTTCCCCCGCAGAACATATTTCAGCCACCTCCTCCTTTCAGGGCTGGCTGCCAGCTCTGTTTCCTCGCTAGCAGAATTCAAATTCCCCCAAACCTGTTCATTTTGGGGGGAAAAAAATAAACTCAAAATAACTCTTTGGCAGCAAGGTGCCAAATGCTACAAGGACCGGGGAGGAGGGGGTGTGTCAGTGCAGTGGGTGCTCCACCCTACAGCCAGGCACAGCTGGCACCGGGTGGTGCCTTGCAAAAAGATAGGGAGCCCAGCAAAAATAAGGAGGAAAAAAAATTAAAAAAAAGGCAGGACAACAAAGAAGCCAGCCTGCCCTGGCCACGCTTGTTATTCCCGGGGGAGCAGACAGTGAGAGATTCAAGGGCAGGCGCTTTGGGCAAACAAGCCCTGCACTGTGTGACGCCGGCAGCACTGAGAGACGGGTTTGTTCGCTCGCCACACCGGCATCCAGCCATGGCCCGGGGTGGGCGTCAGCGGGTGGTGGCATGAACCACTGGTGGGGCTCGGATTTGGGGATGGAGGAAAGGGAGGCAAAGAGAAGCAGACTGCACCTTGGGCCACTGGGCTCCACAGCTCCATTGACCCCCAACCCTACCCCTGGGAGGATCAAATTGTGTGGGTGAGAGGAGATGGAGGTGGGTGAGCTCAGGCTTTCAAGCAGCACAGGCAGCTTCGTGAGGGGAGATGCCAGTGGCCACAGGGCCAGGGACTTGCCCGCTGCTCTTTCATATGATGAGCATGCATGGAAGAAGGCATGGGGAAGGGATGCAGAGGTCTCCCCCACCATCCTCCCACCACCCCCAGGGCTGTCCTGCCCCTATATCCAGAGCCCAAAGGCTTTGCTGATGCTTCTACCTGTGGTGAAGGAGGAGAAGAGCCTGGTGTTGCCCTGGGCGAGGGAGGTGTAGCTGACCCAGCTGAGATAGAGCACCACGGGAGCCCACACTATGAACACCACGTACCTATGGGGTAGAAGAGGTGTCAGAGGAAGTGTCCCGTGGGGTGACGAGCTGTACCCCCTTCCCAGCACAGACCCCTGGGAGCTCACCATGCCGTCTTGGAGAGCGACTCAAGGATATCTGAATGGAAGAGGCGGATGGGCCGATCCACAGGCTGGTGCACCCACTCATCGTACTTCTCCCCCAGGTAGCCCACCTGCCACAGCAAGGGCTTCTGCCAGTCCACCAGGTCCTGAGGGAGCAGACAATGGTTGTAGCCTCACAGGACCCACACACTGCCCCAGTACTGGGCACAGAGCTGTGCTGAAGCTACAGGATTTTGGGCTTCAAACCCCTTCCCATGTTCCAAGCAGTCCTGAGCTCCTCGCAAGCATCATCATGGGCCAAACAAGCAAAGCCGGGCACACACCAGCCCCATGAGCCCACAAACACAGGGCTGAGCCAGCCCCTGTGCCACTGGGTACCTGCTGGTGGTTCAAGGTGAAGGTGGTTGTATCTGGACCTGGCTCAGCATCAAGCCCCGATAATCGAGGCTCTTTCCCCACCAGGAACTCCCAAGATTAGATAGCGAGCAGCGATACCCCCCCCTCGCTAGCCCCTGGTAGGACGTGGAGCCCATCCCTGTGGCATTGCCCCTGCCAAGGGCTTTTCTCCTTGCAGAGAGGACAAGTGGGGTGGCTGCAGCCATTGTAACACTCTGGCAGCAAGGGGTGAAGCCAAAAGGGATGGGGAGCAGGGATACAGGATGGGAACACAAATGCCAGCTGCTGTTGCATTCAGGTGGCTACAAGAGCAAGAAGGGGCCTGTGCATGCACACATCTGCACCAGATAAAAATAGGGACACCCAACTTGCAGCACCGCCTCTGCTGCCACTCAGCAGCCCTGGATGCATCCTCTGCTGGCCCAGACAGATAAGGTTGTTTCTTGGTCCCACCTCTGCCCCAGGACAGAAACTGCACTTGCCTGGCCAAGCCCCAGCTGTGGCAGCTCTCCATCACCTGGGCTGTGCCATGAGATGCCGGCGCAGCAACCTGGCACCCGGAGCTGTGCCACCGGTCAGTTGGCAGTTGTGGGAAGGGGGTGGCTCAGCTTAGGGTGTTTCAGTGCAAGGACTTGAGGTGGTCACAGCATTTCTGGGGCTCTGCTGCTGGCAGAGATGGAGGCAGTTGCCCAGGAGAGGAATCAACCCCAGCATGCAGTGGGTGTGTGGATGGGGATGAAGACACCCTCAGTCAGGGAGGTAAGGGAAAAGGTAGAGCAAAAAAGGTCACTTTAGGATGGGAGATTTGCTTTTAAAGGCAGTCAGCAGCAAAATATTGCAGGGTGGGTGGAAGGTGTTCTCTTGCTCAAAAAATAATCCTCCTGTAAGTTAAGAAGGCTGTAGAAAGACATTTCAGTACTTAAAGGAGCATATGAGAAAGATGGGAACAAACTTCTGAGCAGGGTCTGTTGGGACAGGACAAGGGGTGATGGGTTCAAACTGACAGAGGGAGATTTAGACTGGAGAGAAGGAAGAAATGTTT
>JANIJG010013758.1:8212-18652 GCA_024611175.1 Megaceryle torquata
ATATTAATACATTGATGACATAAGCAGTACAATCAACCTTCAAATCAGTTAAATAAAAATGCCTCTAGTCAAGTAATTATTAAGCTACTTCCTGATATTTTCTGATATGCAACCACTAGGATGTTTAAGAAAATACATTTTTATTTTGGATTTTATATATACTCATGAAAGTGTGCATTTTTTTTTTGTCCATAGCACTTACCAGCATTGGCTACAAGCAACAAGGGCAGTTTTCCAGACTCAACATCATCTTTAATCACTCTGTCCAACAAAGCAACATCCTGTTACCAATAATAATAATAAAAAAGTATTTGTAAATATGTTTATCAAACAATAAATAATTGTTTCTGCTGAACTGGAGAAATGCATTAGGAGTGAAAACAGACAGGATTCTGCAGTTCTGGAAGACATTCTTTATGTCTGTGGCTTGCAGTTTCTTCTTCTTAAAGGTAAAATAACCTGAAGGTCAGATAAAGCATGTGTGTAAAACACAACACAAGTAAATCATGTAGTCTGTAAGTGTATATCTGACTACACACGTTCTGGAAATCTTAGACTAAAAAGCACCTTACTATGCCATTAAGAATACCTTGCACATGACAGGACCAAGATACAAGCTGCTAGGTTTTTAGAAGATTTAAATCTTATGATTTATACAGCTGTAACACAGAAGACTTAAAGGTTGAAAAAGTAAGTACATTAATAAGCTTTTCCTAACAACATACATTTAACGAGGCTTTTCAGAAAAGGAAAATGAAATAAAACAAAAAAGCCCTGAAGGAAGACAAACTTACCATTTGGTGCTGAGATCCAAACATAGTGTTACAAGGCACACGGCACATGCAAGAAAGGGGTAACCCCAGCTGCAATAAAAATGATGGAATTTCAACAACTGAGACATAGTCCTTTGAAGTGTTCACAGAAATAGACAGTGACACAAAAAAATAGGAAACATAACAGTTACAAGCTGGATATTACATGATAAAGTACATTTCCTACCAAAACTTGTTATCAGATTATTAGTAGAGAAAAGAAAGCACAGAAAAAATTGAAAAAAGAAGTCAAGTTTTGGTTAGCATGTCAACTGCATTCAGTTTTTCTAAGTCACCTGTGCTCTGTACAACAGCCTAAACTCAATCCTCTTTTTCTTGGTCACCCCCACAATAAACACATCCTATAAGCAAACATGCGCTTTCTTCGTGGACCATGTTCCCCTGGAGGTTCACGGTCGCTTTATTACGGAGTAGAGAGCAATCTGCCTGTTTGATCATACAGCTCAGCTGACTATTCATGCTGGTAAGGGCCATCACTCACTAAAATTCTGCAATAGCTCAGTGTTCACAAATCCAACGTGTTTGGGCTCAGGTCTTTTTCACCAGCTTATGTAAAGCACAATGCAATCTAGAAACAATCACTCATTTGAAAACAAGTTAGCGTGTAGGATCCTTTCACTGGAAATATTCTGAAAATTTATCTTAATCCCACTGTACCATTGCTGCAAAACACAAACTGTAAATGAAAACTAAAAGTATTTTTTTTCCAGACAAATTGTTTTAGTTTAAACATATGGTCCACTACAGCTACTGAGGTTACCCCAATTAATGACATTGCTTCCTTTGCCTATGTTTTGTAATTATGTTGGAAATCACAATTAATAAGGCAATAGCAACACACTGTATAACATTTTTGTATTACTAGCTTGCAGATATCTGGTTGGCATCAAAATACAGTTTCACACCCCCTGCACCCTCCTGTGTTGCTGTTCAGTCACACACTGCTGTTGTTTCTACCATGAGGAAAAAGTAAAGATAGTTTTCAAAAGTCAGCAAGTTTTACTTTTCCTAAAATCAAACTTTTTTGAGGCCATTCTTCTCCTCATTCTTCAAGTGCCCCTTTTCATCCTGTGTTTCAACTTCAAGACACATCATTCTAAGTCTTAGAAACACACATAATTTTATAAGCTGTAAAAATCTACTATGTCCATAGAAAGGAAAAGACAAGGAGTGTGGGAGGAACAGGAGAGCTGCAGAGAGAGCCTGCTCAGCTTGCCTGGGCATACATACAGTCAGTCAAGATACTACCATTGGGAAAAATCTCAAAGAAGCTTTGATTCTAACAGTGGAAGTTACAAGGAGACACACAGATCTAAAGGAAAACTTTCACTGTCCCAAACAAATTTACAAGATTGCTCCCTGTAGTGTACCAGACTACATGGCAAGTACCAGTTCTCTTGCAGGAAAAGTCTGAATATATTTTTTAAATCTAAATTTCAAGCAGGTGATATGAAGCCAGGTAGGTTCTATTTGCAGCTAAAACCCCAATTGATTCACTTTACCTCATTGCAGAGATCTTGGCCCAAGGCTGTTCTAGCTGCAGAACTAATGTATATGACAGGCTGCTTAGTATATAGCACTTTAAATCCTTCTATTGTATAATCTTCATAGCGTGTGTGAATAACAAGTCTACAGATTTTCAGGAGACCTTCACGATCATCTTCATGATAATATGCTGATCCATTTTCATATCTGCAAGAAAAGCCAAGTAAATATGAACAGCAAAAGCAACAGCCAGTTTAGTGACTAAAATAACACTGACCAGCAATGCAGCTCACAAGAAGAAAAAGATAAATAAACTCTTCCATTTTCCCAGGACAAAGTAGAGTAGAAGGAAACTTTGATGACACAGGCTGAAATTTGTCAAAATAGCTGGATTACCTGCAACTTCTCAAATTTCATCATTGCACAAGGTTTCAACATGTTTAAGTTGGACAGACAGACAATAAATTAATTTATAAAATAATTCTAATAGATGTGAGCCAATCAATATAAGAAAAATCCTTTCTAATTCTAACAATGAAATTTAGGTTAACTTGTTATATTTTTACCATTTCATCTGGCACTGTGCTAAAAAAAAGAAATAAGATTCAACAGACATTTATAAAATATTTCACTGTACTATAACTTTCAGTGGTGTCACCTACCATACCTGGAAAAGTAATCTAGACCAAGGAAGAGCAAAGGTTAAATTAACTGAAAATATTAAAAAAAAAAAAAAAGTAGCTCAAGACTCCACAATATAGCATATGCCTCAAGAAACAAGAATTTAGTTAGATGTTTGACCAACTGTATGCCTGCAACTGTAAGCCATAGATAGCTCCACCATTTAGCCCTTATAAAAGGATTTTAATGGCAAAAAACATTGCTGAGTTCCTTCATTCAACAAGTTTGTTTGTTTGTTTTTTTGAATGTGATGAGTTTCAGACTTTTCAAAAGAATATTGATAGAATCATTCCTGCCTTTGGCTCCAACAACTTGGCCAGTGCTGCTAGAGCCCTGAGTCTTCACTGGCAAGGGCTCTAGCTGTACAGCCCAATCTGTGGAAGGCAAAGGCAGGGACTGGGAGAAGGAAGATCCAGCCGTGGTAAATGAAGATCAGGTCTGAGAACATCTGAAGAACTAAAGGTTTGCAAGTTCATGGGACTGGATGAGCTACATCCATGGGTCCTAAGGGAACAGGCAGACCAAGTTGTCATGGAAGACTGGTGAAGTTCCACTGGCTGGGAAAGAGGAAACATCACTCCCATTTTCATAAAGGTAAAAAAGGAAGCGCTGGGTAACTACAGGCCAGTCAGTGTCTCTGCTGGGCCTGGAAAGATCATGGAGCAGATCCTCCTGAAGGCTCTGCTGTGGCACATGAAAAATGAGGAGGTGATTGGTGGCAACCAACATGGCTTCACCAAGGGCAAATCATGCCTGACAAATACGGGAAAATTTTACAATTAATTAACAGCATCGGTGGACAAGGGAAGAGCAATGAACATCATCTACCTGGACTTGTGCAAAGCCTTCGACACTGTCCCACATGACATCCTGGTCCAAAAACTGGAGACATGGATTTGATAGATGGACCACTCTGGTGGGTAAGGACCTCGTTGGATGGTTGCACTCAGAAAGAGTTGCAATCAATGGCTTGATGTTCAAGTGGAGACCAGTAATAAGTGGTGTTCCTCAGGGATTGGCACTGGAACTGGTGCTATTCAACATCTCTGTTGGTGACATGGGATCAAGGGCACCCTCAGGAAGTTTGCGGACAAAACCAAGCTGTGTGGTGCAGTTGACCCGCTGGAGGGAAAAGACCCATCCAGAGAGACCTTGACAGGCTTGAGAGGTGTGTCCATGCCAACTGCATGAAGCTCAACAAGGCCAAGTGCAAGGTCCTGTACCTGCGTCGAGGTAATCCCAAGCACAAATACAGGCTGGGCTAAGAACTGATTAAGAGCAGCCCTGAGGAGAAACACTTGGGGGTGCTGGCTGATGAAGAGTTAATATGAGCCAGCAATGTGTGAAAGCAGCCCAGAAAGCCCCAACCTTGTCCTGGGCTGCATCAAAAGAAGTGTGGCCTGCAGGTCAAGGGAGGCAATTTTGTCTCTCTGCTCCGCTCTTGTGAGACCCCACCTGGAGCACTGCCTCCAGGTCTGGAGCACCTGATGCAAGAAAGACATAGACCTGTTGGAGTGAATGCAAAGAAGGGCTACAAGTGATGATCAGAGGGCTGGAGCACCTCTCTTAAGAGGACAGGCTGAGTGAGTTGGGCTTGTTCAAGCTGGAGGAGAGAAGGCTCTTGGAAAACATTATAGTGGCCTACCAGTATCTGAAGCGGGCCTGCAAGAAAGCTGGCGAGGGACTTTGTAAAAAGGCCTGTAGTGATAAGACAAAGGGAAATGGTTTGAAGCCAGAAAAGTGTAGATTTAGATTGGAAATAAGAAATTCCTCATCCTGAGTGTGGTGAGATACTGGAACAGGTTGCTCAGGGAAGCTGTGGATGCTCCATCACATGATGTATTCAAATCCAGGCTGGACGGAGCCTTCAGCAGCCTGGTCTAGTGGAAGCTATCCCTGCCATGGCAGCAGGATTGGAACTTGATGATCTTTAAGATCCCTTCCAACCCAGTGGTTTGGCACAGTGGACAGTGGTTTCTTTTGTTGACATACTGAGCTCAGTCAGATGTATTTTTAAACAATTATGACTATCTAGTCATAAGTTATTCACAGTAACTCACCTGAAAAGCCTGCAGAGCCAGAGAGTAGTATCAGAAAGGATCCTTGTGGTAAGTTTTCTCAGTCTTTCCCTGTCCAGCACTGATATATAAGCAGCCAAACTATGTCCCAGTAGAGCCATGTGACCCTGTTCACCAACATTTTGAAGTCTGCAAGCCAGAACAGAGTAATTGATGCCTACATACAAGTCATGAACGTTACAGTAATATGAGGTTTGTGTCTTTTCATTGTAGAGGGGCAGAATTTGTTGACGTACAATTTTAAGTATTTGGCAGAGAGAAGTACAGTGTACCACAGTCAACCTCCTGCCAGTGCACACTGCATACTAAAATTCCAGTGCAGACAAAAGAACTTCACTTGGCCTAGCTGCTTACAATAACACCTCTGTTTCTTTTTTAGACAATCAGCCAGCAAGAGTTGGAGCTAACCACCTTGTCTGTACTGGGACTTTTAAGGTGCATTAAACACATATCTTTTTCTCCTCATGCAGAGAAAACTCAGGACACATTAACATCTTTAGAGGCATAGTTTTCATTAGTTTGTTTGGGTTTTTTTGGTTTGTTGGATTTTTTTCGTTTGTTTCTTTTTGGCTTTTTAATCTCCAAACTGTTTTTCAAATGTTAGTTTTGAATATCTTCTGCAGATTAGTTAGTATTACTTCCATTTTATAGAAAAATGGAAAAAAAAGTATCTTTGTTTTTTCTTTAAAATCTGCAGTGACAGATGGTAAATAAATAAAAAAACCTTCTCAAAGTTCTACAAGACTTTCAGTCTTAAAACAACTTTCAGAAAGTAGAAAACAAAATGAGCTGTCACATCAGAAAAAATTCCCTTGCATAACTTAATTTAGTAATTATTAATGAAAGCATTATAATTTTAAGAAATCCAAGCCTAACGCATCATTCCTGTTCACTTTATAATGTAAGTTGCCTTTAAAAAGTTACGTGGTTGCACAATACAGTTACACTTCAAAATACTTAAATGTGTAAGTTCTATAATAATCAGAATATAACAAATCAAATATATTGCACATTAATTAATTCATATTGGCTTTACCGGTAGGCTTGTGAAATTTCCTCTTCCTCCTCTCCATGCATTAGGTTTTGAACTAACTGAAGTATGCTCACCATATCCTGTCCGCTGGTGTACCGGGAAGGAAAAAACCAAAAACCACATCAAAAGAAAAGGTGAAGTACCAGCATCTAACAAAGAGGCCATTTGGGATACTGCATGCTACGACATGACAACAACACTGCACTTTTACAGATTGCTGAGTGCAGCAACAAAAACCCAATTTCTTGCTCTTAGAAAAACAGATCCTGAAGATGAGGCAGCTGAATCAATTAATTCAAACTTCTACTTAATTACAGTAGGATACGTCAATAAGTATAAACTCAGGCTCACAGAAAAAGAAATTTCTGAAATCTGAAAATTTGGACTGAAAAATTTGTATTGATAACATTTAATTACTTATTGTTACACAGCAAAGAACTTCACATGATCCAGATTCTGTTCACAAACTCATCACATCTCTTAATTACCTACAAATATAATTTCCTTGCGCACAAAATCTATGTTAAACTTCTGGCATGATGTACCTTAACATGGTAAAACTGGAAAAAGACCCACAAAATTACAACTTGTTAATTCCAACTAAAATTTACAGTAGTATAAGCACTTACACTCTGAATGTTGAAACGGCTTTTTATTCTTAGAAAAGTTATTCTGGTGTCTCCACTCAAAACCAAATAGAGTTTATGTACGCAATAGACTTAAATAGATTTTGCAATACTTTCTGAAGTGCTAGCTTGGAGTCTTGCAGGATTGTCTTCCAAAGAGGCTAAAACCAATTTAAATCTTAGTTTCCAGGTACAATGATCTTAGCTGCCTTATGCCCAAGAGCTCCATATAATGTTCTTACAACAGTTGTGCTGAAAAGGTTGGATTTTTTGGTTTGTTTTGATTTTGGTTTGGTATTTTTAAATGTTTTCTACCCTATCAGTCTCAGTTATTTTTTTTTATCTGGTTGTTTTATTGAAACTTTATGCTATAGTGTAAGTTTATCTGTATTTACTTTGTCTCAACCACAGCTGTAAGCACCCATACTTAGTTTCCAACAGTTCCAGATTTCAGTCACCAAGCATAAGTAACCTTTGTTCCATTTTTTGACACGAGTATGGAAATAGTTTGTATGTTGATATTTTTTTTTTAATTCCCTGTGTGAGCATGGAAAAAGTTGATATAATGACTATCCTGGCAAATGTTCCCAGCTGCACTAACAGAAAAGTTGCTTGGAAAACAAAAATGTTACATGTATTTTACAGACTATGAAAAGTAAAAAGCATTATCTAATAATTGTTGTTGCCTACCTGCCTTGGAGTGGTCCAGGAATATCCTTCCGTGCATACTTCTTTTCATTTTCTTCCTCTGCTTTTCTAAGTTAAAGACACAAGAACAAACTATGTATTTAGCTTGTGCTTTATAACATCAAATATATAGTTGGCTTTGACTTGAAGAAATACAGACTGATCTATTTTCAATCTATTTCACTGACAATAGTTTAGCAAATAATAATCAGATAAGACAATACAAAAGTTTAGTATAGTCTGAATTAAAGAATTCCTAAGTATTGTTTTTTTAGTTCTTTAAGAGAAAATGTCAAACTTAGAGAAGATTTTTTTCACAATAGGAATTAAAAGTTACTTGCACAGGAATAAGAAAAAAAAAAATCTAACACCTCTGAAAAAACAGACTTCCTCTGATTATTATGGAACATGCATAAAAATATATATGTCTATTTTTAAAATCCCACCATTTGAGAAACAGCAGTGATTTGTACAGATATAAGCTTCAGGATGACAATATGACCTTAAACTACTAGGAAAATTTCTTTCCTGCTTAATGACAGTGACAGTAATAATCCTTCCTCAGCAGAAACAACTATTGGTTTTTTGTCATCCTCTTCTCATACCTTTGATTGTCTTCTAGCATCTTCATTGCTTCATTCAGATTCCTTCCCATTTCTGCTAGAGTAGGGTCAACCATCTTTCAGGGAAAAAGATAACAACAAACAAAAACCACTTATCTTACTACTGTTTCCACAACATCCTCAATAAAAATACATCATCCAGGTTCTCTTAATTAGCCCGTGTGTACTTATTTAAAAATAACAGTATGTTCCATATCCTGAACACAAAATATTCAAAATGAGAACGTAAAGCTAACCTAAAATAATGCAAAGTAAATCTCAGTTGTGATGTGGATCTTACTATTGATAGATCAAATTATTCTTCTCCCCAAGGAAAGGCAGAACTTTTCTGATGAATAATGAAAGAGCATCAGAAGGTAAGGATTTTGAGAAGCATGAGGTATTCAAGTAAGTGCTCATTATAATGCCTTGGCTAAAAAAGTTAAGTATGTGCCACTTTAGCCCAGATGAATGATCTTTTATTTTCCATCATCATTCTATGCCAGCAATAAAACTTCAACTATTCCCTTAAATGTAAAAAATGCAAACAAACACCAAAACAAAATCCAAAAACCGCCAAGGGACATCCTAATCTTTCTACAGAGTATGGAAAATAGATCGATACCCCAAATACAATCACAAGTCTTTCAGTGGCAAATCTCCTTTAGAAATTATCCTTGCGTCTGGATCAGAAAAACCCAAACCCATTACCATATCCATGGTTGAGTTGACTCGATAATCAGCTAAAAAAATCCACAAAACGTGAGCTCCTCTGCAATAATAGTAACAGAGGAAAAAACAAACCAACCAAAGCCCAACAAAACACAGCCCTCCTCACCCCCACAAAAAAAAACCAACACACCACCAAACGAGGGATAAATCACACTATTCTTACAAGAAAGTTACCTTCTAGAAAAAAAAAAATTGTTTGGGAGGCTGATATACATTTGACCAAGGCAGCTTTTTGTTAACTGAGCATTTTGATGTAAATTCAGGGAGGAAATCTGCATAAACTGACCGTTCATTCACTTTTTTTTTTTTTTTTTTCAGATTGACAGTTCAACTAAGAGGTATTTCAACTAAGGTATTCAAGTAACAATTCCTAGAAGAGGTTAAAAAAGCCAACACTTCTTACCTAAGAAACACAAGGAGGTACAATTTAAAAGTGCTCTAGCAAAGGCAGAAATGTCAATCATCCATGCCATTTCCTCATTCAGGTTGCCCGTCAAACTTAGACAATGGCAGTTTTCAAAACAGATGACGGACCACCTAATCCTAAACACTCTTGAAATATTTTTCCCTGATACCTTTAAACCAATTTTTAATCTTAACTTATTGGAGAGATGCCCTTTATCTAAACAAAAGTTAAAACTGATCTGCAGCAGGCATCTTGAGAAGGACTGACATGCCGAAAAGGCTTACCTTGCAGCAACAGCAGCCCTCTAGCTACACAAAACAGGTCAACAATCCTGATTTCACTGCTGAAATCAGATTATAACAGATATTTATTATAGAGCCTGTCAGGATAAAATAGCTTTAAAAATCATTGAACTTACTTCCCCTAAACCAGTGACAGGTTCAAAGACAAGTAAGTAGTATTTTCCAAAGAACTGCTTGTGATTTCAAGAAGTTTTTTATGAACTTTAATGCAAGAAGCCTGTAACACTGACACAAGAGATCTGGACAGGAACATTTGTCTACTTAAGGATTTGATGCCATCTAGAAGCTTCCAATGAATGTGAAAGGTATCAT
Source organism: Megaceryle torquata (assembly GCA_024611175.1). Taxonomy (NCBI): domain Eukaryota; kingdom Metazoa; phylum Chordata; class Aves; order Coraciiformes; family Cerylidae; genus Megaceryle; species Megaceryle torquata. Next base: position 17,990 of record JANIJG010013758.1, read on the forward strand.
CGGGTGGAGTTTGATTTACCTATAGTGATTGATATTAAACCGTATTTGAAAAAGAAATATACCCCAACATAAAAGTAGAGGGTAGCGCTACTGATAAGACCCATCACATCAGAGAGGAAAAGCCTTAAGATACTCAGGTGACCCTCAATAAGGAAATCTTACTACTCTTGTCTCTGTCAGCTTCAGATACTAACCTAAACTACTGTACAAAGCCCTGATAAATGACTTATCAGCACTTGTTTTGCAAGCTTGCAGGCATTCTTTAGGGAACAAAATGTAAGGGTCTTTGACCAAAATAAAGGTGATGTCGACACAGCAGAACTGTTAAAACTGGTTCTGCAGGTTCATCAGCAGAAATGAAGAAGACCACCCTATGAACCTAATAGAGTAATTGTGCACGCAGGCCTAGGCAGAGATTGGGCAGACCAGATGTTAATGATTCCTTGGAAAACTAATGAATATGTAACCGAATTCTCAGAAATCTCACGCGTAGTCATGTGTAGCTGTGTAAGTATTTCCTGGTTAACTGCAGGTGGCGAGCACATTTGGAGGAGTGATCCCCTGTGCGTCCGGTGCCGCAAATAAAGAATACCTGAGTGATAACACTGTGCTGTGACTGAGTTTATTCCGGAATCCTTGCCCAGCCGCACCTAGCCTCCCACT
>JANIJG010013759.1:0-21938 GCA_024611175.1 Megaceryle torquata
GGCCACACTAGTGCTGATCCAAGCCAGGATGCTGGTGGCCTTCTTGGCCACCTGGGCACACACTGGCTCATCTTCAGACACCTGTCAAACAACCCCCCCCAGGTCCTTTTCTGCGGGGCACTTTGCAGCCACTCTGCCCCAGCCTGGAGCTTTGCAGGGGGTTGTTGTGACCTAAGTGTGGGACCTGTCCCTTTGTCCTTGTTGAGCCCCATCCCACTGTCCTCAGGCCATTGATCCAGCCTGGCCAGATCCCTCTGAAGAACCTCTCTACCCTCAAACCAGATCAACACTCCCATCTAAACTGGTGTTGCCTGCAGACTTACTGAGGGTGCCCTCAGTAATGAGTCCAGGTCATTGATAGAGATATTAGAGAGCAGGCCCCAGCCCAGGGAAATTCAAGCTGTAGAATGTGATGGTTTTTCGTTTAATAATGCTGTGGTTTAAAACAGGGTGTCCCACAGCAGCACTGGTGTAGGCGATCACTGACCCCCCATGTCCCTGGCCGCTCGTTCCTGGCTTTGCGTGGCAGCTCGCTGGTCTGTCAGTGCTGTTCCTCAGAGCAGATACCAGGACAGGTTACGGTAGAAGCACTGTAGGCCGGTCCCTCAGACCTATGCAGAGTCACATAATGAGATAATTTGTCCTCATTTCACAGAGGAGGCTGGAGATTGGGCATGGTCCTCTCAGCTCGAGAACAAGCTCTGGGCCAGGCACCTAGTGATAGGTGCCTGAGGTGCAGGCAGGATGAGCGCAGTGGGTGCTTAACTCTCCCCCTACAATGGCTCCGTGGTGGCCACCTCGCTCCTTTGTTGCAAACCAGTGGAGGGTTGTCTCAAACCCCCCCTGCTGAGGCTTTTCAGCTTCTTGCAGCTCATTTCAGACTGATGAAGCAAGGAGGCTTTTTGCCTGGAAGGAAATGTCCATTGTTCTTTAAAAAACATCTTTGTTTCTACTATTTTAATTGTGAAAAAAACTGAACAGTGAACTCCATTCCGGTGTAAAGGATGAACCACTTGTGTGGTGTTGCCCATTCTGGCCGAAATACTAATGAAGTGGGGCACGGCAAAGCAACCGTGGGCCAGGCAGTGGCAGTAACATTTAAATGAACCAAGTCACATCCTTTTATCTTTGCTGAACATTTAGACCACGGCATGAGCAGGGCTGGTAAACATCAGCCATCTCCATTATGTATTTCAATAGATACAACATTCAGAGGCCCATTGGTAAATTTACAATGGCCTGTATCGTTAAGTCTCTCTTGGATAATAATATAGTAGCGTAAATAAGCTAAGTAATAACTGCTCTGACTCATTTATTTTAGTCCTGTGGCGTCTTGGCTCGGGAAATCTTAACATTGATTTCCATCACTGGAACCTGGCTTGTTATGTTGATGATTGTTACCGAGCTTTAACCATTTGTCGTAATTTTAACAATTGTGTGCCTCTGATGCAGGAAGTGAAAGCAGGAGGCAAGCTTCGTTTTCTAGTCTTATTTCTGAAATTTCAATCCCCTTTGACAGATAAAGGGAAAACATTGTATAGGTTTGTCACCCATCTTTGTGTGTTACTGCTGTCATTGTTAATTGTATGCGTTTTGCTCAGGCTGACGTTTCTCTTGCTCAGAAACACTCTCCTAGGCTGGATAATGGGTATTTATTTCTATGCAGAGCACCCACATTCTGCCAGAAAACACACATGTGTTTTTTTTCCAAGGAGTGGAAAGAATTGAAGGCAGAACATGGTCTAAAATTTCTAGTTAACCTCTTCATTGACTTGTTTTGGTTTTTTTTCATTTCCCCCTTTGAAAATCATTCTAAGGATTAATATGAAAATACTTGGTGAGCTGTAACTCTTAGCCTAATTGCCAACAGTTAGCAATAATCTTTCCCTATAGGCTGGTTCTGTGAAATTACTCGGCAGTGTTGTCCTTGGCGATACCAGAAGCTGATAATACTCCATGCAATGGAAACGGAGCTGTCTGGACAATGAGCCTGGACCAGCTTATCTCTTCCTGTGAAAACCAGTGTAGCACAGACCTGCTCCCTGAGCAGTTAGCAGCCTGGTGCAAGATAGCACGAGGTCATTACTTACTGTGCCCTCTCAACAATTTTATCTGTTGCAGTTTTACGTGACTCCCACCAGCAACCCAGGGGGGCTTTCCAGTGCACAGTGAGGCTCCCCTTGCAGCAAGGAAATTTATTTTTTTTTTCTTTTCCTTTCATCCTCATTTTTTCCTTTGTGCACTGCCCATACCCCTCGTGCTAGCTGATCCACCACACCTCTGCTGCTCGCGTGCTGCGCTTGCGACGTAGGCGGCAATTAAATCGCTGCCTCATTGTTTGCAACTCGGAGGACACCGGGAACGGGCGGAGAAAAGGAGGCTCGCAGTTTCATCGTGTGGGCAAGTCGGTGTGTTTTCCTCTTGTCCTATTTTGGAAACAGCTGAACTATTTTAGCTGAAATCTTCTCCAAGCCTGAAATAAATACATTTAAGGGGAAGAAAAAAAAAAAAAGGCAAAAACCACACACCAAAACCCAACCCCAGTGCTTGAGGCATTCCACTTGTGTGGAAAATTTCAGCTGAAAAAGTTAAAAGTTTGACATATTTTTAGGCAAGGCAAAACAGGGTCTTGCAATGTTACACAACCCTAATAATAGTCAGGGCTCCTGGCTCTGGCTGCAATATAGGTGAGGCTCTGCGAGGGCTTGTTTTAAACCTGCAGCCTGCACTGGAATAGGAAATAAGCTGCGTTGCTTTGTTCAGCACAAATGTCATGCCAGTTATGCATGTTTAACCTTTAATATACTTTAAATCTAAATTTAACCATGTGGAAAGAATCTCAGATGTCAAAAAAAAAAAAAATGCTTGTGAGGGAAAAAATTTTGTATTCTCAGCTGGCACTAAATTACCCAGATGCAATTGCTAATGAGCTGAATCTCTTCTATCCAAAAGGAGTTTGCCCTCACAAAAATAGAAGAGAGCGACATAAAAGATGACAGCGGGAAAGAGCCGATAACAGAAGATGATGCTGATCCTGAAGACCTGGAAGTGTTTTACCCCACACAGCAGTGGCAAACCTTGCGCCCAGGTAACGTGGTGATGACTAAATATAGCCTCCCCCTGAACCCCCACCTGACAGCACTGACAGAAGCCTTGCAGGAACCCAAGATACCTGTTTGTTCCCATGACAATGTGCTCTTTTGCTGGCGTTCAGACAAACGGGTATGGACCCAACGGCCCGGTACAGGGACAGGAGGCCATCAGTGACCTGGCTGCCCATGGGAATGGTGGTTGAAGTGCTTTCAGTTCACAGGAGCAGGTTGAGTGGGCTGCCAGTCACGATGTTGGTGGTGACGTGGCTCTGTCACTAGTTCAGAAACCCTTTCTCTTTGTACGCTTGTCAAAGGACAGATTTTCTACCATGTGTTGGCACACAGCATCCCAGGTCTGCCGTGCCCCAGTGTGGGCTGGTGAAACTCTGTGCGGCAATCGCCTTAAGATCCATCAGCGTAACACTGCTCAGCTTTAACAATGGGCTTTCTCTTCCTTGGCTCTTGAAATCCAGCTTTTATCCCTATCCGTACATCCTACCAAAAGCCCAAAACCTTCTGTCCTTTTTTTGAGGGTTGGTATCTTTTGCTAGATGAGTAGGGGTGAGAAAACCCCAGCTGATCAAACTGGCTTCCCTGCAGAAGCCCGTGCAGCGGGGAAGGCTCTGGAGTGGAGAAGCCCGTTTCAGCACGCGCACAGATGCCGTGTGCGCACACGTATTTCAGCAGTGAGGATGATCGGTAAGCCGGCCTCTGGGGTCTTGAGCAAGGTGTTTAATCCACTTGTGCTTTGGTGTCCTCATGTATATGCAGGTGTAATACCTTCCCACCTCAGAAGGGTGAACTAAGTAGTAATTAATTTTTATAAAGTGCTCTGAATTTAAAAGAGCTTTGTCCTGTGCTCGGTGTTATCGTTGAATGAATAAATACAGGATCCATTTGTCTTGGAATTTCTGCCAGATACAGCAGAATGACTTTTCTGAAGTAAATCTTTGTATAACATAAATGTCTAGTGAAGGCCCCTAAATTTCAGAAAACTGCAGTGTGTACATATATTCCACTTTTGTACTGTTACGCATGGAAGTTGCGTGGTGCCCCTGCTCAGTATTCCAGTGACACCTCCCCACCACCCTTGTCAAAACAGGATAAGTACACGCTCGCTGTCGTTACAAACATCGGTGCTGGTTCTGTTTGGAAGCACCTTCTCCGTCGTTCACGTGTCTTGTTCCTCTTCAGTTGTGTAGCAATTCCACATTAGGCCTGTGCAGCGAAGGGTTTGAGGAGGTGGGGAGCTTGTCAGCGTTCATGGAGGAGAAGGATTTCACTTACTCATGTATAAGGCTGAAATGGTGGTGGCTACAGATCCCTGTTTCGGATGTGCACGCAGGTTTGGGTGGAGACATGTCAGAAAGAGGAGTCTTTCTTGGTCTCCCACCAGCCAGCCTGGGTTTCTGCCTCCTGTGGGCTTCTCTGAAGCATTACCTTGTGCATGGACCCTGAGTCACACTTTTAGCACGTGTATTACCTGAAGCAAGGCTGGAGAACCTGCCATCCCTACAGCCTCTGACCCCAAGGGTTTCACCCTTCTTGGTGCAGGTCTGTGCTGGGAAGGGGGCTGCTCTGCAGGGTGAGGGGAGCAGCCCGCATGGCTGAAGAAAGGATGTGCCCTGCAGTCCTTTAGCAGAGGTGCATGTGTCAGTAGCACGTTGAATCCAGTGGTTCTGCGTCTTCTGGGGTTTTCTGCTGTGATTTCACTCACTCATAGCCAAGCAGAGTCCTGGCTCAGGTGGCTGGTGTGTGCTCAGCACAGCACTCAGGAGTTTGCTCTCTGGGATGTCCCCACTCCATCTTCCGTTGTATCCCAGCAGCAACTGGGGCTGGTCCCTCCTGGGGAAGCAAATGTTTCGATTTAGACTTTGGATCTTCATTTTGGAATTGTGGAAAGGAGCTCAGAGTCACATTTCCCCTGAAGCATCACGCTCCTGTTTCATCTCGTTCCTGTCTGAGCTCAGCACAGGATTTTTATGCTTCTGTCCATTCCTGCAGTTGCTCAGCTTTTATACATTGTCTTTACAGTTTTGCTCTGCTGTTTTTCTAGTTCCCCATTGCTAATTGTATCAAACGGCATTTCTGCCGAGACTGCAGCAGTGTCATCAACCTGTAACCTGTCAAATCCCTCCACCAAATTAAACCGTTATTGTATACGTAACGCTGCTTTGTGCGGTTGTTCCCTTGCTGCCTGCAGTGTGAGCTGGGTTTTGATCAAGAGCTTTCTTGCACGCTTCAAGCTGCTGGAGGTAACTGGATGCAAACACAGAGAGACAGGTACCCTAAGAGCTCTGCCACCTGTAATCTGGAGACAAGGAGATCAGTTGTATCTTCTGTCAGGAAGTTGACGGGCTGTGGAAAAGTTGGTAAAACTTCTTCCCAAAGTCCTTTAACACTTAGTTAGGCATTGCTCCTTCCCCACTCTGCACTAAATAATGCAGCAGATGCAGCCAGCTTACACAGAAGGGGTACGTGCCCCTTGGAAGGTCTTTCAGCACCTTTGGTATTATCTGAGGAAGTGATGAAGGCATCATTCTTTCTGTTCCTTGTTGGCATAGGTAGGAGCTTGCAGGCTACTTGGGTTTTAGCAAGTGAGATTCCAACAGCCTCTGGCTGGAGGTTCACACCTGCTGTCAGGTCACTTCTCATAGTCAGGTAACTGCTCCACTGCAGACACAGGGTTTTTTTTGAACTTGTCCTTCTTCTGATAGCTTTTTCCTTTCTGAATGCATTTCACCAGGTGATAGTTCCCTTGTGAGTTGGGAGGTCTCTGGAGGAGGTGTAGCAGAGGTGACTTGTTTGTGTGGCTACTTATGTTGAGCTCTGCCAGGTGCATGGAGGTGAGTCTGCTGGCACACAGAACCACCCCACCACTTTCCATGGGGACTTTGCCTGATGGTTCTGACAGCCGAAGGCTGAGCCTTAGTTTTCAGAATGGCAGAGGTGAATGGAAGGATTGGATGGTGTTGATGGTTTTTGTCATTGATTTGACTGTTTTCCTGGGGCTTCTGCGTAAAGGGCATTTCTTCCACGTTTCCGGGTGACCTCAAATCTGCTACACAACATCCTAGAGCACATTTCTAGGCTTCATTTCCTGGGAATTACCTACTTCTGTTATTTGGGCACCTTGTTTCCCTCTGTGTCACCCAGCATTCCTGATGATGATTGATAGTCAGATTGCTCTGACCACCTAGTTGTAGAATCATAGAATCGTTCTGCTTGGAAGACATCTTCAAGATCAAGTCCAGCCATGAACCCAAAGTTAACTTGGTCATCTTCCTGACCAGCAGATATCCCATCTAGCATCAGGGTCATAAGTGGCTCCTCTGGGAAGACCTTGCTGTGAAGATTAGGGGAAAGTGTGTGAGTGGTGAGGGTTTAACTGAAAAAGAGAAGGAGGGTTAATCATCTCCTCCATGGAAGCGACCAGCAGTAGCTGGGCAGAGTGTTCGTTACAGGAGCTCTGCTGGCCTGGGCCTTGAGCTGTGGTTAAACTGGCTTGCAGAACTCTGTGCTGGTACCTGCAGTTACTCTCTAGCATTTCTGCTGTTCAGAGTCATTTTCCTAAATGCCTAATTATATTGCGGTTAAAAAACAAGAAGCCATGACTGCTGCTGTTGATCAAACTGCCAGAGTGAAGTTGATGTGAGTGTGCTCTTGTTGCTGCTCCTGCAAAGATGAAACCATCTTATGTTCAGCAGGGAGCTGATGACATGTTACTTAGCATTTCAATATCGATGGCTGCAGCTTCCACAGATCCTCAGGCTGCTTCCTCCGTCAGGAGCTATCTTTGCTGTTCATACTTGTCTCGGGTCTTTCTCTGTCTCATTTGCTGCACAAACAAGGTTTTACGCATACGGGAACACGCTCAAAGAAAGTGTTCACGCTGAGGAGGTAATTTCAGAAGCTGCTGTGAAGGGCTTGCTGTGGTTCTGGAAAGGATGGGACTCGGGATGGGGAATAACTCAGTCGAGTTTCATTGCCAGTCTTTGGCTTTCAAGGGATTTCAGTGACCGGATGAGCCAACACTGCTCTAAGCCGGGAAGAGGTTTTTAAAGCTGGGAGGGAGGAGACAGTAATGGCAGGAGGGATCCCTTTGGATCAGGAGTCCCACATCCCATGTGGGTGACATGGTGGCTGGTGACAATTTCCTTGCACCTTATTGGTGGGTATCTTGCTCTTGATGTTTACTGGCATGTCCTGAGCTGCACCAGCTCCTGCTAATTGCTTTGCTGAATTACTGAATGTGTCCAAACTGTTGGCTTCTCAGTGACCCAGCCCTAACTCAAACAGTTGTGTGTGAGTCTCTGAAATATTTATGTCAGCGCGGTCGAGAGAGGGCTGCGGAACGCGGTGTTAAACCACCAGGGTAGGCTCGTTTGTGCAAAGCTTGACATGTGTAATCCAGGAAATAGGGCCCTCATCAGATCAGCACAGATTTGCATGAAGAGGGAAGGCAAATGGGATTTTAAAAACCTTATTTACAGTAGATGAAATGCTTCTTTTCCAGGCTTTTTTTTTTTTTTTAATAGAATAACTTGTTACTGATCTGCAGAGGTGAAAATCTCGACTGTTGAGTTGTTATAATCTTCTCTGGCCAGCAACAGGGAGAGCTGCAGAGCAATTATACAGCAGGTAGGAAAGCCCGGGCAGTCTCGAGAGCAAGTGCAAATGTTCCGTACTCAGAAGTAGAGTTATGGCCACTGGTAGCTTTCACTCTGCATGTTTGCCATCTGACCCCTTGCATATGAGGCTTTTGATACCTTAACAGTACCTCATGCCTGCCCTCCTTTTCATTACCAGAGGCTTTCATGCTCTATTCTCACAGCTTCCCCATCCTCATGGACTTTCCTTGGCCTCTCCCCTTCCCATCTCAGGGTGCATGATCTCCCTAACACTGGCTTCTGCTGAATTCCTCCTTACACTGAAATTCAGCTGCTCTGGCAAAAGTACAAGGGCTGAAGCTCCACCTGGCTCTGATGTGGGGCACTGGATGGCAGATGAGTCAAACAAAGCAGATTCTCCTGTGCCTTAGTCCTGATCTATGTAAGAGGGATAACGGTGTTTCCCTGCCTGCTGTTGGTAAGAGGGCAGGACTGGGACAGCTCAAGAGATGCCCAGGCAGCATGCAGGCGGGTGGTATAGTATCACTGAGTCATGGAATAGTTTGGGTGGGAAGGGACTATTCAAGGTCATCTAGTTCCATCCCCCTGCAGTGAGCAGGGACATCTGCAACTGAAGCAGGTTGTTCAGAGCCCTGGACAACCTCACCTGGAATGGTTCTGGGGATGAGACATCGACCACCATTCTGGGCAACCTGGGCCAGGGTCTCACCACCCTCAGCACAAAAAATTTCTTCCTTCTCTCCAGTCTGAATCTCCCTCTTTTATGGCTTAAAACCCTCACCCCTTGTCCTGTCCCAGCAGGCCCTGCTCAAAAGTCTGTCCCCATCTTTTTAACAGGCCCCTTGTAAGTCCTGAAAGGCCCCAAGAAGGTCTCCCTGGAGCCTTCTCTTCTCCAGACCGAACAACCCCAACCCCCTGTTTCTCAAACCTCTGTTTGAGTAGGGAGTGTTGAAAGGATGGGAGCTTTTGGATGTGGAGATTCTGTTAGTACAAGTGTCTTTTCCTCTGTCTCAGTTGAGCTTTTAACTGTCTCCATCCTTGCTCCACATTATCTGCTTGCATTTTCTTTACCAGCAGGTCCCCTGAGCTGGGAATTCAGAGGGCACCCACCAGAGATGCCCACCTGGTCCCTGTGTAGTTGAAACACTCCTGCAACATGATGAATGTTATTTGGGTGGGTCCTTAGGCACAACACTGACCTTTTCCAGAAGAAGACAGAGCTGTAGAGCCTTTGTCATTCATGCTGAGAAATGGAAAACCGTAGCAAATGAATTTATAGGGCAGTAACTGAACATACACATTAAAATAAAAAACCTCCCACTTCTTTATAAAGTGGAGATGAGGGCGGTGCTTTTAACGGTCTGTTTCTCCAATTTGGCCAGTGTAGTAATGTGGTTCTGATTTATAGTTTTTGTAGCATGTTGTATGTGCAGTTTGTATATGTGTATATATTTCTAACTTAGTGTGAGATCTCAGAACAGTACAGCTTCCAGTACTAAGTCATTCCTGGGAACTGGGCAGAACTGGACTGCTGTGTCCGTGCACCAAACTAGGTGGTTGTAATTAAGCAGTCACAGGGCTTGGTGGCTGAGCTTTGCCCCAGCTCAGCACCTCTCAGAGCAGCAGGATGGCCAGCAAGGTTCCACTCGCTGGGACATCTTTTTCATGGCCTGGTACCGGCCCAACTCGCAGGGTTGTTCCCCGTGGTTTTGATTTGCTGTTCTCTGACCTGGTACCTTCTGCAGCCGTTATTCTCACAGCGTGTCTGTGAGGGGAGCCAATTTTTTTTTAGCACTCAAACACAGAAAAAACTTGGGTGCTTTTCTGTCATTTCAAGAACTGACAGTATCCTAGAAGCACCAGTGTAGGTGAGAAACAACTCTAAATGTACTGCTCAGACTGCTCAGGTTTTAGAAGCAGAGTGGGGCTGGGAGGGGTTTTTTAGTGTGTCAGGGAATATTGTCCCTTACTGGCTTTGGTGTCACTGGTTTCTTTAAAGAAAACGGTTCTAAACATATTCTGCGGTGATACAAGTCCTGCCAAAGCCTAAGTCTGCTGCTGAGCAGCCAAGTTAAACGTTTGCAGTTTCTCTAACGTGCAGCCATGGGCTTGGATGGTGGGCATAGCCAAAAGGGGAGTGTAATGGTGTGTTTGCACACCAGCCAACCTGTGCATCACCCCGTGCCCCGCAGCGCGTTACGGGTTAGTTCAAAGCGGTTATGAAGCAGGCAGTGGAGGGGTTTGAGCCGGACGGCTTTTACTGTGTTAACAGGAGGAAGTCAGGCTGCATTTTTCCAATCGTTTTCGAGCTGAGCTGTAGCCATGCTCTGACTGGTGGTGGTATGATGCAAGTGTTGCATTAGGGAAGAGAGCTAAGTGTATCGGCTGTATAGCTGTAGACATAAGCAGTGGAAATCAGTCACATTGTTAAATTTACATTGTTTGGAGGGGAAAAAGTGCTTTGAAAGAAGACAAACTCTTCATCCTTCTCTTTTATCTTCCTTCTGCCAAGCTGGGGAGGCTGTGAGCCTGTGAGCTGCTGAGAGAAGCTTAAACGTCTGCCGCGTGATGAGGAATCTCTTCCTATGGTTTCTAGTGCAAGCGTGCTGTATTTTCTGCAATAACGTTAATAACCTTCGTGTGACTGTTTAGAAGGATGAACCTCATTAAAGAAGAGGTATTTAATAACAGGCCTATTTTTATCTCTGTCTTTATCTAACAGTTTGCCCATTTATTTAAGGCTTGTAACAGTGCTTTGGAAGAAAAATGTTCCCCCTCCTGGAAAACATTTTGGGAGTACATCCAGCTTTAGTTGTCTTGAATTTCCAATTTGAGTATTTTCCCTCCTCCTTCCAGAGCAAGCTGGACACACCAGGACCTTGCCTCTACCATTTTCTTTGGGTATTATAAAGAAGTGTTTTTCGAAAAGTGTCACTTGGATTCCAGAGTCACTCAAAAGTTAGATGCTTCAGGATTAGGGCAGGGATCATCCCCCTGCACTCAGCACTGATGAGTTCACATCTCAAATCCTGGCTTCAGTTTTGGGCCTCTCACTCCAAGAAGGACATTGAGGGGCTGGAGCGTGGCTGGAGAGGGCAATGGAGCTGGGAAAAGGTCTGGAGCACAAGTCTGGTGAGGAGTGGTTGAGGGGCCTGGGGTTGTTCAGCCTGGAGGAGGCTCGGGGGAGACCTTCTGGCTCTTGACAGCTCCCTGACAGGAGGTTGGAGCCAAGTGGGGTTGGTCTCTACTCCCAAGGAACAAGCAACAGGACAAGAGGAAATGGCCTCAAGTTGCACTAGGGGAGGTTTAAGTTGAACCTGAGGAACAATTTCTTCCCCTTCAGGGTTGTCAAGGGCTGGCCCAGTCTGCCCAGGGTAGTGGTGGAGTCCTGGTTTCTGGAGGGGTTTCAAAGCTGTGGAGATGTCATGCTGAGGGACATGGGTTAGTGGTGATCTGGCAGTGCTGGTTTAATGCTTGGACTCGATGAGGTGAAAGGTCTTTTCTAACCAAAATGATTCTGTGATTCTACAACAAGTGGTTCTGAAGGTTTGACCCAATATTATCAAAGCAACTGGTGCTTGAAACACATGACCTTGTTTTGTGAGACAAGCATTCCAGGTGTTGCGACATGTGCCTGCTTAGCCACAGGTTGGGTCTTCACACCCATGAAACCCTGGAGATTGCTCCTGTGGCAAGGAGAGCATTGAATTCCTACCAGAGCACCACCATGAGCACTGGAGATGAGGTGAGCCATCCAGCTGCTGCTGCACACTGTGAGCTTGGAGCTGCAGGGTAAACCTCCATGTGCCAGTGGAGCTCAGCACCTCCCCAGCACCTTCTGATGCTGTCCTTCTCTCTCCCTTGGTGACAGAGGGCTCCACTAGTGCTTGTTTTCCTGGTCTGGGAATTATTTGCTGGGCTGTGGCATGACAGCAGAGCAGCACTGCGCCGGGAGCCTGGGGTGGCATGTGTTTGACCGCACGCTCTCAGAGAGGCTGGCAGCTCTGGTGATCAGGCCTTCCTGCAGAGATTTTTTTTTTTTTGTGTGTGTGTGTGAGTGTGTATGTGTGTGTCTAAATTTGCAATTTAATTCTGTAATTTCATATTCTGTGCCCAGCCTGCCTGCTTGGTTGGAACATTTCTTGGAGCAGAAGCACTGTTGGGCCTGTGCAGGCCTATAGGATCATACAGCCTGTGGCCAGAATGACCATTCCTGAACTCTTTCCCCAAGACACATCTGGCCACGTGCTCTGGGAGCTCGAGGGTTTGGTCCTGGTGAGTGTTTGACAGTTGGTACAAAACCACCTGGTCCCAGGAGCTAAACCTTCCTTTTCTTTGGTGTCCAGTCGAGATCATGCACATCACCAGAACACAGTTTCATAGCCTTCTCTTTTTCATCATTAGGAAGAAAGTCATTTTCTCCACCCTATTGCTCTGGCCATTCTTTCCCCCAGTCTCTCCTGCGGGGTAGGACCCACTTTACTAACATTTCTACAAAACTAGATCTAGGTGCCTGAACACAAAGCCAGATTATTATTTTTTTCCAGGCAGTCAGCACACAGTCAGACAGCTCCCGCGAGGCGTGTTTCATCCTGGTCCCTCACAGTTCGTGCCTGCAAATTAGTGCTCTTCCTCAGGTGGGGCTGCAGCTTTCCTTTTGTTTGAATTTTCCCATATACTTATTTATAGGGTCACACCAGGGACAGAAGTTTTTCTTCCTTTTTAGAGCCACATGCTCTGTCTCCTCCATTCTAGCTTTAAAAGTATCTTGCTCTTCTGGGGAAAACTCTATCTATCCCGCTATCCTGATTTCAGGAGACGTTTTCTCTGATCTTTGCCCTCTGTTCCTTTTGGAACAGAGATGAATTCTGCAGTGAATTTGGGATGTAAATTTAAAAAAGAGATTTGATGTTTCTTGAGGTTTAGGAGCTTGGTTTGCATTTGTTCCTACTTTGAATACACACTGCAACCAATGCCTCGGCTTTACTGCGATGGCTTCTCTCAGCATCTCAAGAAAGCTTCTGAGTTAAAAAATAAATACATCTCTTTTTTTCCAGCTCTGATTCACCAGCATAAGCTTGGGAAAGAAACGTAACCTCCTTGGGCCTGTCTTGATGTTTTGTAGAACTAATTCCCATTTATTGCAGGAACTCTTCCAGTGCTATATTCAAGTTTAATCTTTTACTGTGTGTTTGCATTTCGGAAGGAGTAAGTGTGTTGGGGTTGGAAACTCTCATTAAGGATAACATTTCAGATTCAAAAACTCTTCAGTCCAGAGACTCTTTTCCCCCTCTCCTGATTCTCCTGCCTGCTCCTGAAGACTGCAGGAAGTTTTGCTTGGGTCATTCACTTGCAACAGGATGTTCTCTGAATACGGAATTAATGTATGCGGTCTGTCACTTGGTATTTCTTCTGTTCTCCTGCTGGAGATCTCCCAGGGTTGCAAAGACCTTGCAAGCGGCAATGGCAGCAACAGGAACGTTCCCGTGATCCTGCAAAGGAAAAGCAGCAGCATTCAGCTGCACGTCTCTCCCATCACTGCGGGGTGTGAATAAATAGATCTAATCAACAATTTGCATTTTAACCCCAGACCGGGTTTTATTTTTAGGAGGTGTCATTCTGCCCAAGCCAAGACCTTCCCGTTCCTGTGTGGTGGTGTTTTGAAAAGCACCTCTGAGACTGTATTTTAAGATGCATTTACATTTTGGTATAAGCTGCTGCTTTTCTTAGGTGAAACAAAGCCCGCTTGTTCTGTCATTTAACCTGCTACTTGCAGTTATCTCGCTGTTCTCCAGACAATAATACACAAAAATCAGTAGACCTCTGTCCCACAATTAACCAGAGCTGGAACAGGCTGGCAGGTTGTGGTGGCTTTAAAGATCTTGTAGAAGGATTTCCAGTCTGGGTGATAGGAAGCTGGGAGGAGTGGGTGCTGCAGCCGGTGGGTGTGCTGCCCTTCAGAGGGACTTCAGTGGCAGAAGCTCTGCTTAAATATAGCAAAATCTGTTCTACTGTAGGGTGACTGAACATTGGAGCAGGTCAGGTCCACCCGAGAGGTTGTAGAGTCTCCATCCTTGGAGACATTAAAACCCAACTGGACACAGTCCTGGGTAACCTGCTCAAAGTGACCCTGCTTGAGCAGAAGCTGGACAGGATGATCTCCAGGGGTATCTTCCAGTCTCAACTGAGCCGTGATTCCACCAGTGCTGTTTTTAATACAGTTGATCTCAAGGGGGGGCTCCAGAGAGAGCTGCAGATCCTGGCAGTGATGCTGCCTCTTTCCCCTTGCTGATATCTGAAATCTGAACAGAGCAAACATGGGAAGAGCTGCTGGAGACCTCTCTGAAGGGAGACAGCAGAAAGTAGTGTCTGAGACCAGCTGCTGGGGAGCTGTGGGTCCAACAGGGCTGGAGTAAGGAGCCAGAGGCTGGAGAGAAGGCACCAGAGCCTTTACTGGAAGATAAGCCAAGGGGCTTTTCACTTGATCCCTGTTTTATCATCTTGCCACCCACTTTGATCTCTTCAGATGCTCTCCAAACCTTTGGATTACACCCTGAAGGGGAAAGGACATGTCTGGTAGGAGGAGCAGAGCAAGGCTGCTGACAGAGAATCATAGAATCCCAGGTTGAAAGGGACCTCAAGGATCATCTGGTCCAACCTTTCTTGGCAAAAGTCCAGTCTTAGACACAATGGCCTTGCACCCTGTGCAGCGGAATCCTAAAAGTGTCCAGTGTTGGGGAAAAGAGGAGAGTTTGTACCTCACCCTGCTGCCCGCAGGGCGAGCCTGGTCTTGCTGGCAAGCAATAGAGGAGGAAGAGCCAAGGCTCTTCCAGATCAAGCTGTGTTGGTCCGAGGTGTTAATGCAACTGCTCGCTGAAGAGGAAGTGTTTACGCTGCCCTTCATCCACACCAGCAAAGATCCTTGGCTTAGGTCAAACCACCTCCACTGGCAGTTTTACTGTTTGCTCTCTGCTGGGCTTGATAAACCGACTTATTGGTGGCAGGTCTGAAGTGGACTGGAAGTGGTTCACGTGACTTCTTTCATCCCCTGCTCTGCAAATGGTGCAGACAGGGGGACGACAATAGCATCTTTACGCTTGTCAAGTGTCTGTCCACAGCCCAAGGCACTGCCCACATACAGCCTGAGTGCAAAGGGGATCTTCTTGCAATCTTAGAAATACTACAGAACCAGGTAAAATAAGGCACTCCATGAAGACCACATTCAAGAAGGGTTGTATCCTTGGGCTCAAAGCCAGATACAGGGTCACCAAAGTGCACTTTGCAGCTGTGGCAGAGCTGAGAACAGGGAGATTTCCTGCTGTTCTGGTACAAGGACCTCTGGTTCTTCGTGGTTCTTTATGAGGCCGTCCCACTGCCTCGTCCAGAGCTTGCTGTGACACCAGACAGGAGCTAGCTGACAGCATGGTGCAGCCCAGCAGCACTCCCAGGACTGTGTGGCAGCAATGCTTGGCCGTTCTCGGCATGCTCCTGCTCTGGAACGTCACTGTGCATGAAGATACCTTCCTTCAACAGCTGCTCCTTGTCAGCATCATTTCCATCAGCAGAGCAGGGACAAACATACCCTTGTCCTGTATCGCCACGAGCCCTGTGGAGCCAGCACCCCAGAGAGATGAAGAGACCATCTGTATTCTCCTGCATGTCACCTGGGCAGCGCTGGTTTGATCCTTTACCCCTATTCATGCCACCAACGCTTCGTACTGGGAGGAAACCTGGTGTAGCTGGGCAGGGGGTTAACCCCTGCCACTAGCATGTCAGGTGTCAGGCGGGATTCACAACGCTGGCAGCTGGGGAGGAAAACTGTTATTAAGTGTAACGCGGAACCTTGGATACAGAAAGCCTGGGGAGACAATAAATACAGGCTTCCAGAACGTCATTTCATAGTGTCACTCTTCAGAATTTATTACGGCTTGGCGGCAGCGATGCCTGCAGCTCCTTCTGGTTGAATCGCTAAATTCTGTTCATTATCCCCAGCACTTGCTTTGACCTACTGTGTTTTTAAAAAAGAGGAAATACTGGAGGCGTAGTGGCACCCTGGTTACCTTTTTGAACAGCTGGGGTTTTTTGGTGTAAATCCAGCTTTTCTCAGGTTTGCTGCTAGCACCCCGGTCAGTGCTCGTCTGGGTGGACGGGCTCAAAATGGGAAGTGTTTTGAGCTGCCTTAGTCACCACAGCCTCCTGCAAGCAGCATGCAGCCACGGGCAGAGAAGAGCTGTGGCGAGGAGGGACACAACTGTCATCTCAGGGCAAGTTTGCCTGTCTTATCATCCTACCCTGGTACCTCTCCTATGTGTGGACAGTCTGGGACAGGCTGAGGATGGCTGAAGGTGGAGGAGGGTTCACAAGAAATTACTTAACTACAGATAAGTGGTTAGTTCAGTGTCACCTTGCCGTGTGTGCTGCTGCTTGTTCTGTCAGGAGCTTGGTGCTGAGAAAGGCACTGGTGGTTTTCAAGAGTTTTTTTCATCTACAGATGATATTGTGCCCATTTCTGCTATTTTTTGTCAAGCAGAAATCCCTGTGGCAGAGTGTTTGTGTACCTTTACCCCTGTCCTCGGCATTTAGCTCTCCAGGATGAAAGAAAATTATTTCAAGGCCAACCTTCTGGTAATTTATTATGTTCCTTGCACTTAAGGGCAAAATTTAAGTTGCCAAAAGCAGATGTTTGCTTGCTCCTTTTTTAGCTCTCAAAGTACTTTCAGAGTGCTTGATTGATGGACGTCCCTGGTACATTAATAGTTGGGCTTTGCAGAAAGCTGTTATTACCAGGAGAATCTGGTGTGGGTTTCAATTTTTCTTCTTGCGTTGAAAATCCATTATTAATGTCTTTTTGAGGGGAAAAAAAGGCTGCAATTCAGGCATTTTGCTTTGCCTTCTCAGGCTCCTTCCCAACTGTCCTCTCCGAGGCACTTTTAAGATCAATATTACAAGCATCCTTTGTGTTTTAGTTGTGCGTCTGAGGGTTTCTGTGTCTTCGATTGATTTCTGATTGTGTTGCAGAACATCTGGGTACACACAGATTGCCACATGACAGATTCCTTTATATAGGTCATCCTTATCATCACTGCGTTGGGTTTTTGCTTGTTGCTTCTTGCAGGTGGATGCTGCTGAGCCTGGAAGCTACCAGGAGAGCTTTGCCAGTTCATAGCCCATGAGTGCAGCACTGAGATGCTTGAACCTTGTGACCATTTTTTAATTTGGGGTTTGATTTTGGTTTTATGTCAGACACAGAGGTACACTTCTGACGTCTTCTCTTTGAGTTGTCCTGCCCTGGCTTCTCGGGCCACTTCATGTTCTGCATCATAGAAGCGTAACAGACTGTCCTGGTTTTGACTGAGGTGGTCATAATGCATCTTCAGCTCTGTGGATCAGTGAGTTCTCGCCCCTTGGATCAGCTCTGCTATCAGATCATTTCAGATGTGCAAAGTCCAGGTCTCGATGAAACAATAAGGAAACGCAGACCACATCTGTAGCTGCTGTAACATTGCTGGGGCTCCTCTGGCCCCGCTCCAACAGGTCCCTGTCTCTGCTGTGCTGGCCCCAGCACTGCAGGGGGGTCTCCCCATAGCCCTGGGAGCAGAGGGGCAGGATCCCTCCCTCCCCTGCTGCCCACACTGCAGGGGGTGCAGCCCAGGGTGCCATTGGATCCTGGGCTGTGAGCGCACGGGGCCAGCTCAGCTCCAGCTTCTCCACCCCAACACCCCCAAGTCCTTCTCCGCAGGGCAGCTCTCAGATGTTGTAGTTTATCTATCCATGCTGGCACCAGAGCAGAAGGATGGCAGAGGCACTGGCACCATTTATCTGGAGTAGCAGCAGAATGCAGGTGGTTTGAATGTGCTTGCAGAGGACGTGGGCAGCCTGAGACCATCTTGGGTCCGGCAGCGCCGCCGCTTGCTGGAGGGGGGTGATGTGTGTAACTATGGGCAGGCTTCGACCTTGCTGCTGCAACTTACTTAGCAATTCTGTTGATGTTCTGGAACCGAAAATATAATTCAGGCCACCTTCTCCTCCACGCTGACCCTGAGAATCGGGGAGGAGAAGAGCTGCTGAATAATTAGGGACCTTGTATTTTATTTTTTTTTCATTTTGCTAGAGTTACTGCTCAGTGTTGAACCGCACTGGAAAGTGTCATTAGTTTCCTTGAACTTACTGGTCCAAACGTACTTTGCATTAATATAATTACATAAATTGCAGGCTCATTAATCACAGCATGCTGCAGCACATCCCCAGCTCACCTTATTTTGTGGAGAGTTTGGCCAGTGGGGACCTTTGTAACCCTGGCCGGGGGGAAGGCTGTGGCTGTAGCACTCTCCCCAGTACTCCCATGCTCATTTTAGCTCCTGTATTCAGACACCTCTTACCCTGTGAGATCCGGGAACGTTTGCTTGCGCCGGCGTGACTGCGGAGAGCAGCCCTGGCTGCAGAGCCACAGAAAGGTGGGTTTGTTGTGAAGGAATTGTGTGATACCATGTCCCTGCTGCTGCCATTCCTCATTGGGCCCATAGAGCTCCCAGCACAGCAGAGCCCAGGCTCCTGGCTTTCCAGTAAATGCCCAGAGCCTGGCACTGCTGCAGGGCCGTTTGACGATGCTGTGGCTCCATCTCCATGGCAGACCTCTCAGCCTTCCTGGCAATGTAAATTCTCCTGGCTGCGTGCAATTACACAGAGTTATTGATTTATCTTTGTGAGGATTTCTTTCCCGAGGGACGTTTCTGGCCATTGTAACAGTTTAGTTCAGATTCTTCTGCAAGCACAGAAGCTGTCACAGAGCAGAGCCGCCCTCCGCTCTGCGGCCCAAGGTCACGCTCCCTTAGGCTCCCCGGCAACCCGCTTTCTGTTCCAGAGCTGGGATAAGGTTGTGCTGCTGTCACTTCTGAGGGACAACTGCAAATAATAGGGTGTTTTCAACTTCTCCCTGAGGAAGCCACCAGCCTCTGACTGGCCTTTGTGCCACCGCACCAGCATTGTTAGCTTGGCCTTGTTGCAAACGCGTCTCTGGGGCTGGCATGTGGGAAGGGTGAAGCCGTGGCAGTGTTAACGCACCCAGACTCCTGGGAACCTTTCGGTTCTTTGAAGTGGGATATGGTGGGAGCAGGATCATGCAAGCATGGGGTTCTTTCCTAAAGATGCAGAGGACAGCCTCTCTTTGCTTTCTGCTGGCTTGCCCATGGAGCATCTCTAAAAATCAGTTTGGCTTTGACCTACTTGAACCCCTGAGGAGGCAAAGCCAATTCACTGCTTCTATCGCTGAAATCACAGTCCACTGGTTGTGGCTCAGCTGGTGAGCACCATCAGTAAAAGGACCCAACCCTTCAGGAGCTGGGCCAAATGTTTTACCAAAATAAAGGAGACCTTCTTGCAGCCTCCTAGTATCTGAAGGGAGCCTACAAGAAAGCTTTTTACAAGGGCTTGTAGTGGTAGGATGAGGGGTGATGGCTTCACGCTGGAAGAGGGTAGATATGGATTAGACATTAGGAAGGAGCTCTTGACTGCGAGGGTGGTGAGACACTGGAACAGGTTGCCAAGAGAAGCTGTGGATGCCCCATCCCTGCAAGTGTTCAAGGCCAGGTTGGATGGGGCTTTGAACAACCAGGTCTAGTGGGAGGTGTCCCTGCCCATGGCAGGGGGCTTAGAACTGGATGCTTTTTGAGGTCTCTTCCAACCTAAGCCATTCTATGATCTCTGGAGGGGTAAAGACAGGCTTTGGGTCCCTGGGTGCCCATCTGCAGTGGTGGCCCATCTAAAGCATCTCCCTGAGGGTTCCTGTGTCCGATCCTGTGGTAGATTTGGATCCAGTCTTGGCTACAGCACACACAGGGATAAAATGTGAGTCTGCTCGCTCGCGTGGTTTTATAAAACAGCATCCCCTGATTAGGGCCAGGGAGAACATCAGTTTATTTTCCCGTGAACTGAGCGTGGCACAACTGCTTTCTTTCTGAGTGATCTATCTTGCGAGATAAAACAAGTCCTTAGTGTCTGTCTGAAATACTGCAACGTTGACAAGTTCTCTTGACAAAAATTAGGTTGATGTCCCTCATGACCGCATTAGCTGTAGAAATGAGGCTCTAAATTGAAGCTCCGGAAAGCGCTATACCAACAGCATCTTCTGATCCAAACTCTTATTATTCAAACGCGTTCTCGCTATGGCTCGGCAGCGTAGCTGGCAGGAGGGTTTCTCCCATGCGTTCTCTAGTCTCTCAGCCAGGTGCTTCCGATCAGGGGCCTTCCAGCATTTGAACTGGGGTAATGTCCAACTGTCTGCGGACCTTGGCTCTGGGGGATGCTCTGCGCTCGGGCAAACACTGGTGCCGGGATCTTGCTGCGTCCGCTGGTGTGAGAGTGTCGGGTGAGCCAGCTGACACGCGCTGAGTAGAGACGCCATCTGAGGCGATGAGCTGCGCCCACGCCAGCAGCACGGTGTGTCCCGAAATGCTCCCAGGGATAGCTGGAGGCGGCTGGAGTTTGGTTTTCCTCTGCTCTACGACTCTTATCTTTTCAGTTTCAGCCTCGATTGAGTTATAAAAACAGAAGCTGAGGACAGGAGCAGAGATTGCTGAGACCTGGTCATTAAAACCCCTTCGTCAGCTTCCCAGCCTTCCCCGTGAAAATAGATTTTTTTGCAAACCCCCCCCCCCTTTTTTTTTTCTCCTATTGCACGGTCTTATGCTTCAGCTCCTTGTTTCCAACCACAGATTAACCATGGCAGGTTTAGAGCTCCTGGTTCTTACACTGATACTGGTCCCAATGGATAATCCCCTCCCTAGAGGGCAGTTGTGTCCTTCCCATCCCTCTTGTGTTGCTGAGTCCTTTGGGGGTGGTTTTCTTTGCCCTTATGTTCATCTGCGGTGGCCATCTCAACAGTCACTGGAGGCAGGAAGAGTGGCTCTCGGGGTGACAGATGCAGAAGGCAGCTGTGGTTGAGGTTGTTCTGGAGGTACTAATCTCTGTCATAGTAGACAGTGCTGCCTGGCTCAAAAAGGTAATAGATGCCTAAAATTCGTCAGGATAAATATCCTCAGTTCTTTTATCAGGTTCTCAATTCTTCTCGTCATTCCTCTCATCCTTCTCTGCCTATGTCCTGCATTGATCATCATTGATCAGCATCCCAGAAGGGCTTTCTAGTGTAAAAGATACACTCGTGGGATGGCAGTTGTTGGATGGGTTGCTGTGACGTTATGATGCAGCATAGGCTTGGGGATAAATAACTTGGTGAGGCAGAGAGGGATTAAAACTGGCTTTTGTAAATACTGTTTCTGTTGGCCATTGATGTGGTGGGATAGTGAGACAAAGGTCTTGGCCCGGCACGCCGTCTGATAGCTGGAATCATCAGAGTGTGGCTTGGGTACCTTCGATCTCTGTGTTTCTTCTACCTTTGTGGGATTAAATTCTGTAAACTGCTGCAGTTCACAGAATCGAGACCAGTCTTGGAGGAGAAAATAAATCAAGGGCTTCGTATTGACCTGCCAAGCACATGCTGTGGGCACGGGGGTGTGGTAGTGCTGAAGGAATGACTGGCTCAAAGCTGGAGTTAAGGGTTTGCTTATGAAGTGAAAACATGTGGGTTTGCCTGTTCTACAAAAGGGCAACCTTTCTTCCTCCTTCCGGGCCGTTCTTTTTTCCCTGGTGTATTTTCCGCCGTTGCAGCGCGAGTGAGGGAGAAGCCTTTGTGGAGAGGGAGGTGGAAGGGCGGAAGCACTTGTTGAAGGGAGCTCTTTGCTATATGAAGTTTTTCTGTCTCATCATCATCAGAAGATATATCAATAGCTACAGCAGTGACTCCCACCAGAGAGGAACTGTATGTCTTCTCCCAAGCCCTCCCGTCACTCTTCCCTGCATCTTCCTCCCCAGGTTACTCTCTTGCATCCACCTTTGCTTCCGTTGCTTCCTGCCTCAGAGCATCCCAGAAAGCAGCACACACCGCATGGGAGGTACCTGCTCTGCTCACGCCTGGCAGCCAGCTCTGATCTGCGGTGGTGATCATGCCAGGAGAAGTTGAGGTTTGATGGGTTTTTAGGCAGGCAGGTAGCTTGGCTCTGGGCGTGCACAGGGCTGGGCTATGTGCAGAGTACTCGCAACAACCCCCTGTAAAGCTCCAGGCTGGGGCAGAGTGGCTGCAAAGTGCCCCGCAGAAAAGGACCTGGGGGGGTTGTTTGACAGGTGTCTGAAGATGAGCCAGTGTGTGCCCAGGTGGCCAAGA